>JAGSMT010000864.1:0-33637 GCA_029286875.1 Lamproptera curius
TTTTTATGTCATCTTTTAAAAATAAAAAATCTAAAGGCATAACATATTATGCAATTTTGAAACAAGACCTGGAGCGAGCATTTCATGACTAGGCTGTGTCTGAAAAGTAAGATAATCCATGCGTCGGATGGGCATGCAAAAAGTCAATCCACCCTCCAACCCGCATTGGAGCAGCGTGGTAGAATATAGTCCAAATACCTCCTAATGGGTTGCATTAGGGGAGGCCTATGTCCAGCAGTGGACTATCACAGGCTGATGATGATGATGATGACCGATAACGCGCGGTCAGATAATATACAGCCATGGCCAAAAGTATTGAGCACCCTTCCAATTTCGCACGTGCGAAGTTAGTGTAAAAGATAACTAAACCTATTGTTTGAGGATATTTTTGTCGGCATCTAAGAAGATTATAAACAATGACCTACACCATGTGATGTGTGGATGGAGAGGAGTGAAATGAATCAAACGGGCGTGGAGTATACACTCAATTTATTTAGGAAAATTCATCCCTTTTATATAATTATAACAATAGGTTAATAATGTGTCAGGTTACAATGTTTACATTAGGGTCTAGTTACTAATTAAAGATAATTAATATGATATTATTAAATATGACACTGTTTATACTTAAAGTCACGTATAACCTAAATTCCTTAGTGATATCTCATTAAAGTACTTATACATACACTACATCTTCTCCATATATTTAAAAAAAAATAATACATGCATGTTTTTTTTTTTTTTTAATCTTATTACACATTATATGGTATTGTTCTATTTTATGAATTATATTTTCTTTGTTATTTTGTAATATTTTACATTAATCTTCTTTGGATCAAGTTTGTATGGTCCCATATAAACTTGATTCAACTTTTCCTATTTTCATTTTAACAAGAATAAATCTCCTCTTATATTTAATTAAATTTATTGTTTTATCATAGTGTCCTTTTCTCGCAATTTTGAATTTATCAAATTTTGTTTTGCTTCTTGCTGCTGATTTTTTAATCTATATTATAACTCAAAGGATAGTCGTCAAAGTTATAAATTGGATCAATTTTATTTACAAGATTACTCTGGTATACCACACAATTTTCCAAATACAAGTTCATAGGGTGTATATTGTGTTTCAGTATGCACAGTTGTATTATATCCAAAACACCAGTATTGTAACCACGAGCTCCAATTTTGAGCTTGGTTGTTGGTTTGTATCCTTAAGAAAGCTCCTAATGATTTGTGTGAGTTTCTAAGGATCCTATACTTCGTGGTGATATGCAGTGGATTGTATTTGTTTTATTTCTAATAGTTTACAAACATTTTTCATTGTTGCTGAAATGAATTCTGTACCTCTATCGGTTGCAATTTCCTGCGGGATACCGTAACGTAAAATAAAATTATTTACAAGAGCACGGCTACTGTTTCTGTTTCCTTATTCAACATTGGGTATGCTTCTACGTATTTAGTTAATTCACATTGTAAAGTAAGTATATAAGCATACCCATTTAAATCTCGTGTAAGAGGTCCGACTATATCTAGATAAATTTTCTCAAAAGCTGAGGATGCAGTACTAGTAATACACATAGGTTGCTTAACATGTATATGAAACTTTTGCTTCTGACATTGTTCGCATCTCTTCACAAAGTTTTTTATATCATTGTCCATACCAGTCCAATAGTAACGTCTTTTTATATTATTCGTCATCCTCCTAATACCAGCATGACCACTGCTTGGTAACATGTGAAAATCATTCAATATGACCTTTTGGTCTTCTTTATGTTCTACCTTCGTTACACCTTTTATTATACAGATTCGTGGCCCTTGCCACTTATTTCTATTTTTTACTTCTCGAGCTAGCTCTTTAATTAACTTTTCATTTCTTTCACTTTTTATTATGCAGAGTTCTTTTATTTTTTCTTTATTACAGAATTCTTCTAATTCTCTCACTGCGAAAACTCGTTTCAACCATGATCTAGAATTAGGATTCATTGTAATCATCTGTTTAGAAGGTGTATATAAAAATGTTTTTTCTCTGCTGTAAATATTATTTAAACACGTGCTATTCTTCATAAATTCGTTAGCGTCAAACGTAAATTCTATAGAATCTTTAGCCTTTTTAAACATTTCTACGACTCTTGGATGATCAGTCCAGTCGTTTAGTTTAGTTTCGTCGTCGTCATCTTTGTCTTTTATTTCATCTATCATTTTTCTTTGTTTTCTAGTCATAACCATAAGGTAATTGACTTCTTTGTTCATAGCCTTTATATCTTCCGATGTCAACACTATACGAGATAACGCATCTGCAGCTACATTATCTTTTCCTCGCGTGTATTCTACTACATAATCGTATTCTTCTAAACATAGTCTAAATTTGGTCAGTCTGCTTGATGGGTTGTTCATATTAAATAAATATATTAGCGGCCTATGATCGGTACAGATTTTGAACTTTCGGCCATAAAGATATGGTCGAAAATATTTGACAGCCCACACAATTGCTAAAAGTTCTTTTTCTATCACTGGATAGTTAATTTCTGCTTTGTTTAACGTGCGACTAGCATACGCCACGGGCCTTTTATCCTGATTTGATAAAACAGCTCCAATTGCTAAACCTGATGCATCAGTATGTAGTATAAACTCATTACTTTCTTCAAAATTCGGATATTGCAACAATGGTGGGTTACATAATGCCTTTTCAGGTATCAAAAGAAATTTGACAATCTGTATTCCATTGAAAGAAAATATTTTTCTAGTTGAATTATTTAAAGTTGCTGTAATATGTGCAAAATTTGGTATAAACCTCCTATAATAATTAGCAAATGCGACGAATCTTTTGACTTCATCTGCATTTTTCGGAGTAGGATAATCTTGAATGGCTTTAACTTTCTCAGGATCTGGTTTAATACCTTGTGGTGTCACAATGACCTAGATACAAGAGTTCTTTTCTTAAAAAGTTACACTTTAGTGGATTCAATTTCATATTTACTTTTCTTAATCGTGAGAATACATCAATAAGGTTTTTGTTGTGCTGATTCAAGTTACGTCCTATTACAATAATATCATCAAGATATACTATGCACTTTTCATAATTTAACCCTGATAATGCAATCGTCATAGCTCTACTGAATGCACTAGGACTTGTTTTTAGACCCATTGGTAAGCGTTTCATTTGATAATGTTTATCGGCTACAAATGCTGTGTATTTTCGGCTCTCCGCATCTAATTTTATTTGATAATAGCCTTGATTTAGATCCAAGTGGCTAAAATACATAGTCCCCGATAAAGAATCCAATATTTCCGTTATGTTTGGTAATGGGAATTTATCATCTAGAATGCACTCATTTAGTTTCCTATAGTCAAGTACAACTCTCCATTTCCTTTCACCATTCGCGTCAATTTTCTTAGGTACAATTAGTAATGGACTAGACCATTCTGAAATTGACTCCTCAATAATGTCATTGTCTATCATGTCCTGTATTTGTTTTCTTATTTCCGTTTTTTGCGAATGTGGTAATCTATAAGGTTTAGAGTAAACTGGACTTGTATTTTCTTTTAGGTGTATTTTCTGTTCATATAAATTACAAGTGTTCAGCCTATCACCTGGCAAGTGAAATATGTCTGCAAATTTAGCACAGATACTAGCTATATTTGTTTTTTCTTCCGTATTTAAATTTTCTAGTTTTAATAAATCAAACAACTTTCTAACTCTTTCTCCATTGTTTGTTACTTCTTTAAATGTAAAACAATCAAATGCATCTAAAGGTATTATTTCAGGTGTAAAACAATATAAAACTACTTCAGTTTCCCTAGTATTCATAATACGTACTGATATTTTCCCGTTTTTACTTTTACTTATACTGTTAGCTAAAATACTCCATCACACACTTCCTTCGAAGTAATTACGCAGTTGTTAGTGTGATTAGTATTAATTTCAATAACTTTTCACATCTAGCTGGCAATTTTATGCTTGTAGAGTTAATATTTGTTCTTGAAAACATATTTATTTGCATTGTCGTACAATTAGAATCTTTTTGAAGGGTTAATGTTTCATTTTCAAAATCTAGTAATGCCTTATATCTTAACAAAAAATCTTGTCCAAGTATACCATCAATATTTAATGGTAGTGATTGAAATATATGAAATTCATGTTTAAATGTTGAGTTTCTATATTGCAGTGCTATTTCTATGTACCTTCTGAAGCTAATTTACCACCAATGCCTTTAATGTATGTTGTTTTTTGGGTAATTTTATCAGTAATATGTTGTATAGCAGTATATTTTATTAAAGATAATGTTGCGCCTGTGTCTAGTAAAAATGTATATTTTTTGTTATTTATGTAAAATTTAACTGAATTCATATTATTATAGCTCATTACATATTCATTAGTTTCGAAAAAACCAATTTGGTATCGTGTTATTATCATGTTCTTCCTTTTCGTTTGACGAATTCTGTGCCAAATTCACTTGCTGTTGTTGGTTTCTACTATTATGATTATTCGGTTGAGTATTACGCGTATACGATCTATCCCATCGGTTTAATCTACCTCTACTTCTTTGAAAACCCCCTTGATTTCGACCTCGTGAATAATTTGTGTTCATGAATACATTCTTCTTATACTGCGTTGTTGGGTTTCCCGTATTGGTTTGTAAACGTGGCTTCCCACGATGCCTATTACCTTGGAATCCCCGATAATAGGGTCTTCCTTTTGCAAATAATACCGATTAGTTGATGGAGAAGTAATTGTTACTTCTTCGTCCTTTGCTCCTTGTATCGCGTCTTTCAATGAATTGTAATTTCGCGCAGCTATGACAGTTTTCAATCTATCATTTTGCAGACCATTAGCAAATTTATGTATTGCCTGTTTTTCATTTATGGACTTCAGAATGCTGAAGGCATCTGATTTTCCTTTAGCTTGTGAGATAGTAAGGTCAACAAACAGTTGCTCGACCTCTGAACCGAATTTATCAATCGATTTATTACCTTGGTAACAATCTAGTAGCTTCCTTTGTAACGCGGTTTCTGATTTACTAGTCAGGAGGTGCTTTCTCATATCGTTAACCATTTCTTCCACATTGCTGTAGGTATTATTTAATCTTAACTTCGCATTTCGTGACAATCGTGTCTTCAATACAAAATTAATAAGAATTTCATTGCTTTCTTTAGCAATCATTGTTGTATATAATTCAATTGCATCTATTAACTGCAAGGTAACATTTTCTGTGTCGTCCATTACGGGCAACAGAGAAACTGCTGTTTTTAAATCAAACTCTTGTTTCATTGACATGATTGTCTCTTTCATAAGGTTAGTTATTTCGTCAAAAAGTTTATCTATTTCTAATGTTATATCTAAATCTCCTACACTAGTTTTTATACTTTTTATATATTGGTTATACTTTTTGTATACTTCCTTAGCTACCTCGTATTTTCTTTTTGCTGTTTCACTTCTAAGGCGCTTTATTCCAAATTTAATTAAATATTGTCTTATTTCTAGTAAATTATTAAAATATTCTTGTATTATATCTGACATTTATAATTTAAAATATTGATAAGAAATTATATCCATTTCTAATATAAATTTGATTAATACATTGATTATATTAAATCTTTATACAACATAAATTTGATTCAAATAAGTAGTTATGTCACTTACAGTTATATATTCCTAGACCGACGATCTACGTGACCGCAGCGCTGTCTCGGTGGCTTGTCGCTGTATCTCTTTGTAGCTTCTGTATATTGAATACGCCAGTATTATACCGCAGATCACCACTATTGAAATGATTAAATTGTACATGTTGTCTGCATTTCCCAGGGTACGATGCTGTTTGTGCATAATTATTTTGACCGCTTTGAGTGATGATTACTTCTTCTTTTTTGTCTTCTTTTGACTGTTGCTTGCCCATTCTATTGTTATTTATTGTATTTGTTATTTACCACTCAGCAAACGTCGAGTCCCGTTCCCATATGATCTTCCATATAAATAAAAGATTGGCCTTGAAAATGACTTCTATTTGCGCTGATGCTCTTGTTCCATCTGGAAAGTCTATGTCGAAACCATTCTCCAGTAAAATCTTCTGTTTCACAGCTAACTTCGATGGGCACAAATAATGACCATTATGACCTTCTATATATGCCACAATTACTTCGCGTTAGTGTTCCTTTTGTAGTCGAACGGCTTGTAATTTAACTTCATTCTTCTCACAGAAAATAAGAAGTTGATTTTTTATTAATTTCACGTATGAGAATACCTCCATGATGAAGCGAATTCGAAAGAATGTTTCTAATGTTTTTATTCCCCATTGTACTTAACTTGTAACTTTAAATTATAAACAACATTTTGGCTCACTGATACGGGATCAAATTCAGAACTTAGGTGCCAAATACGGCAGGCAACTTAGACGCTTGATACTCGACGCGAGTGCACTGGCAGGGTCGCCATGTGATGTGTGGATGGAGAGGAGTGAAATGAATCAAACGGGCGTGGAGTATACACTCAATTTATTTAGGAAAATTCATCCCTTTTATATAATTATAACAATAGGTTAATAATGTGTCAGGTTACAATGTTTACATTAGGGTCTAGTTACTAATTAAAGATAATTAATATGATATTATTAAATATGACACTGTTTATACTTAAAGTCACGTATAACCTAAATTCCTTAGTGATATCTCATTAAAGTACTTATACATACACTACAACCACATGCGAATGTAATTTTATGATTTTTTTTACTGAACGATTAGTTTGTTACTATTACTCGTTGTGGGCACCCAAGTATCTACTGCGCAATTCGTATTTTATTTTGTTAGCCCAAACTATAATCATTTTAAAATGCCTAAAAAACAAGAACTTTCGTTGGACCAACGTGTCTGGATACATCTCCTGCGTGAGCAAGGCAAATCCCTAGTGGAGATTTAAAAAACAGTGAAATTTTGGCGTCGATCGGCAATTATGCAATATGCAATTGCACGATTCGTTCTACCGGATCGCACCTGAATAGGTCCAGAACTGGGCGCAAACGCATCACCACAGATCGCCAGGACCGTCTGTTGCTGAGAGGGTCATTAAAAAATAGGAATAAAACTTCTTCAGAGCTCGCTGGTGAGTTGTCTATTAATATTGATCGACAAATACCTGCACGAACAACTCGTCGAAGACTTCAGGAAGCTGGATTGATAGGTTGTAAAGCCAGAAAAAAGCCGTGGCTCTCCGACAATAACAGAAAAAAACGATATGAATGGGCGCAAAGCACCAACATCTCACCGGAGAAAATTGGTCAAATGTAGTGTGGTCAGACTATTCAAACTTTGAGGTTAGTTACTCTATGAATTGTTCTGGCATTATTTAACAAAAATATTGAAAAATTTAACTAGTCGTCGGAAAATATTAACAGACCAACACCCCCTAATGGTGAAGGGGTGCATCAGAGGAGGCATATGTACAACAGTGGACTTATAAAGGCTGATGATGATGTTTAACCAGTCGCCGGACCTGAACCCCATAAAACATAAAAGGGGTTTATTGAAGCGCAAGGTTAGGCGCCACACAGTAAACAAAAAAGAAGACCAAAAACACTGCCTACGCCTGAAATGGAATGTCATACGTCCATACGAATGTAAATCTTGTTAGTTTTATGCCAAAAGAATTTTTGCCGTTATTAATTCAAAGGGGCCAACTAAATATTGATATTATGTAAATGAATTTTGTTTATTGATGAATGAAATGAAGTTTCATTGTATACCATTAGATACCATCCCGAAACTTAAAGCCATGGCTGTACAACCTGATATTCGTGCACATGTTTGTACAGGGAGTATTTCGCCTGGCATTATCATGGCCGCACATTATGCGGACCCGTGATATCCATTCTCTAAACCAGAGTTTCCAAATTTTGTGTCGCAGACCCTTGCCATGTTTTTCCGTGTTGGGTAGACCCTAATTTACCTGATATTGATTTCGTAAACTTCTAACTGCCCTGAGACTAGTTCTAAGAAAAACCTCTCAGGTTTCTAAAAGCTCAATATGTATGCAACCACAAAGCAATACCAAGATGTGTGCAGGATATTACACTATTTTATATTAATCTAAATATAATGTCACTTTTTAAATTTATTTTTAAACCCACTATAATAACTCAAATCATCATCATGCATTGGTAACTAATAACTTATTCAATTTTTACCAATGAACTAATGAATTACAAAGGGTAACTTCTGACCACTGTAATCAACTTGCTTTTTTTTGATAACATTAAATACACAAGAGATTAAATACATATTTAAAAAGTTGTAAAGGAATGTTAATACTTTTTAAAGGCTATTACAATTTATCGAATAATAACAGAACTGAATAATCGAACGTTTGCATAAAGTTTTTTTTATTTAGTTGTAATATTGATTTTGACGATCGATAAGTATTTGTAATTTTATATTGATAAGGATATTTAAATTTAAATAAAAAATGAATCACTAATTTAAATATCTCAATGTAGGGTTTCAAATAAATAAAAAGGCGAAATACAGATAATTGCTTTATTATTGATGTGCATCAGTCTGCGGCGGGCGCGGTGGCGGCGTCGCTTGCTGCTGCTGCTGCAGCGGGGTCTGCGGGTTGGCCTGCTGGTGCTGCTGGTGCGGGTGGTGCGCGGCGGGCGGCGCCAGCTGCGCCAGCACCAGGTGCGGCCGGGCGGGGGCCGCGCGCCGCAGCGCCAGCTGCTGTAGCTGCAGCGCCCGAAGCGCCGCTCCCTCGCCACCTGCCGCGCCGCTCGTCGCCGCTGTCGCCTAACATTTAACGAAAAACTTTTTATAGATAATATGAAGTTAAATTGCAGTGTGTATGTATTTTAACAGAATAAACAGTAAATATAAAATCCTGATAATTATCCCTTAAACAATCAATGACATTGTAATAATTTAACGACAACAGTTTAAAGACGGCTACAATACTAAGATGCCGCTATAATAATAACCGCGCATGCGGAGCGGCGGCTGGTGTAAAATCTTTAGGTGGTGGCGGGCGGAGAGCGTTTGCTGCCGGTAGAGCACCTGCGCTTGAGGCGCACGAGCGGCCCCGGGGCCACGCGCCTGGCGCCTCGCGGCGGCGTGTTGCTTGGCGCGGCCACCGCCGCCGTCGTAGCGGCGCCGGTCGCGCCGTGCGCCGCCACGACGATCCGCTGCGGCGCAGGGACGGGCGCGGGCGTCGTCGAGCCCGAAGCGGATGCCCCACGGCTGCAGCGGCACCGCCTCATTTTTCTTTGGCGATACGCTCAGCGCGTCGCGTGGCGACCTCATGGGCGTCGGCGGTGCGTCGTAACACCCGTGGTCGGCGAGGAGCGCCTGATGCTTTGATTCTGATGCGCCGCGTCGTCGAGGCGGCGTTTCGGCGGAGCGACGCCGTCGGCCGCCCCGCATGGCGTCGAGCCTCCTGCAGCGGCGGGCGCGGAGAGTCATCGTCGGGCGTCGCCGCGCCGGAGTCGGTTCTTGTGCTTGCGCCGCGCGCGCTCCGGGTCCGCAAGGGCGTCGTGGCGGTCGCGGCAGGCGCGCGGCGAAGCGGTACGCCCGCGCCGCCTCTTCACGAGATCGGCGGCCCAGTCCCAGTTGGGCGGCGCGGGCGGCGTCCGCGGAAGGCGCTGCAGGCGCAGGGCGCGGCGCAGCGCGGCGTCCCGCTGCCCGCCCACTCGGGCTGCGGCGCGTCGCGGGCGGGGCGGCGGTCGCACGCGCGCCGCGGCCTCGGCCCGCCGCGCTCGAACAGCGAGGGCGGCGCGTGCGCGGGCGCGGCGTCGCCGCAGCCGCCGCGGGAGGGGCGGTGCGCGCCTCATGCCGTGCGACGGCGGTAGGTGTGCGTCGGTGCGGCGCCTCGCCGGTAGAGGGCGCGCCCAGCTGTCGCAGTACACGTCGCCGTCGCTGGAGGGCGGCGTGGAGGCACCACATCTGCGCAGAGAGAGAATAGTTAAGGCCGTCGGTCTGAAGGAGCAAGAGATGCTCGGTCGCACCTGTTCGACACACTCACCGGCATTCGTTCCGCCACTTTGGAGCCGCACGTCCAAATCTGAAATGAATCGCGGCGAAGTATGTATGCATACATCATAAGGTAGACGATGCTATACCTACTCACCAAGCATTTTTAACGAAATTGCACGCGTCGCCTAATATTTATAACGTTTGATCGAGAGCTTAAAGTGCACTGTAATTTTTTATAATTTTTCGGATCCCAAATAAATAATAACAATGAATATCTTTCAGTGTAATTGTGTTTTACCTTTTCAATACTTTAATTTGCTTGACGTAAATTATCATATTAGTCTGAGATGATTTACCAGCTGCAGTGCTTGAATCGAATGTTTTTAAAATTTCCATATTTAGTTTTAGGTAAATCTGAAAGATGTCTATGCGTTAAAAAGTTAACTGTCGTTTAAATAGACTACCGTTTGCGGTGTCGCGTTACACAGGGAGTGTGGCGGGTGTGGAGGCAGGGAGGGAGCCGGCGGCGGCGCTCGGCCCGGCCGTAAATGCTTGCGCGTTACATCCCTGACGTTCGAGCGGTCGCCGTTTTGGTGGCATCGCGCGCAGCACCGGTCCGGCAGTGACACTTCAAGCATTTACGGACGAAATCGAGCGGCACCAAAACGGCGAACGTCAGAAATATAAACGCAGGGTAGGTTGTACAAAGTCATTTATTGGCGTCGGCGGGCGGGCGCGGCGGGCTGCCAGCCACGCGTCCAGCGTGCGTTGCCAGGCAGCGCGTGCCGCACGCCCCGCGCGCCTCCTCGTCCAGCGTCCACAGGTTGATGTGCACCGTGCCGCGCGAGCGCGTCGGGCCACGGCGCCGGCGCGGGCGCGGGGCGGAGGCCGAGGGGGCGCGGGCGCGGGGCGCTGTCGGGGCGGGCGGGGCGGCGGGCGCGCCGGCGCCTGCCTCGCACCTGGCGCGCGCGTCGTCGCGGCAGTAGGTGAGCTCGTCGGGCAGTCGCGCGGCGCGGGCGTCGCGGCGCGCTCTTGTCGTCGGCCTCGTCGCGCAGCGCGCGCCGCGCCTTCTCCCACTCCTGCAGCTGGCGCCGCATCTCGCCGAGCGCGTTGCGCCCGCCTCCGTGGCCGCCCTCGCCTTTCCACCAGTCGCATCGCGTACTTCTATCGGCGTCAACTGCCAAACGTGTCACAGATTATAGAATATGTTAAGATAGGAACTAGGGAGAGTCGACTCGAGTTAACTGCAGAAAATGTCCTGCGATTTATTTTACCGTATTTTAAATCTTTAATTAAAAGATATCTTAGACATTTAAACGAAGCTAATTATACAGACAGTTCTTCCAGATGTTTCCGAACCTAACATTTTAACTTCCAAACGTCGTTAGTCATCCTTACTTCGTAAAGCAGCGCATTTCGAAGGAAAATTATTGAATAAAAAAATAGTCAAGAAGCAAACCCAGATTTCTGACACACTCGCTGACTGGTGTGCCATCGAGCAATATTGGTGACAAGACGGACAAATCTACTTTACTCAAATTTCGATAACTCCCTTAAATAATTGCCTGACACTTTTTAATTCACAGTAGGACCAATCTTAATAGCCAACTTACTATATGATTCCCCTAAGAGGTATTTGGACCGTATCGCACCACGCTGGTACAATGCGGGTTATTTTACATGCCCGACCGACGCGTGGATCGTCTAACTTTTCAGACAATCGGGCGATCGGCCCCTAATGCCCTCCTAACCAACCAGAAAACAGCGACGACTCAAAGTTGTTTCCCTCCGGTTTATAAAGAAGAGGCCTCTACCGCTAGCACGGAGGCGAATTTTACCACTGTACATAAATTCCGCAATTTATAATACGTACTGATAAATTGAGGACAGATAGAAAACAGGATTTGTCACACAAAAAGAACATTATCAGTCGACTTGGATTAAAAACATCACTCAGGAAGTAACAATAGAAAAGTATTCAATATGGTCAGAAGAATGTATAAGATATTTCTCTGATGTAAAAAATTGTTATGCTTGCAATCTGTACTGAAAATACCTGATAAAGACTGGCTTGTTAATATTTACACAGATGCCTTGTTGAATGGTGTAAGAGAATATTGAAAATTGTAACAAATTCAAATAGATGGAAAACAAAACCAGTTGGTTAGTTCTCAAAGAATCTTAATGATGAACAAAAAGAAAAGGCAATATTCCTTGAATGCTGAGCAATTAAAGAAGCTATCAAATTCTAGCAATACTAGCTAATAGAAAGACATCAAAAAAGCACAATGCTTTAGATTTTATCAAGTCAGTACATTAAGTTCTTGAGGCCGAAAAATTATATACTACTAGGCGATCGGTATCCAGGATTAAATACAAAAGAACTCAAAGATTTTTTGAGACATAATGATGTGAAACTAAGAAAAATTTAAACAGCATTCAATGCACCATTTTAAAATAGACTAAATGAAAGATTAAACCAAACACTAAACTGAGATGCATAATAAAATGCAAAGAAAGGAAAATAGTTATACATCAATTGCAAGGAATGTATATGCAGGAGCAGGAGCACAGGCTTTGCACCAGCATATTTATAACAAGGAAAAGTCACCAAGATCTTGGAAAAACTACAACAACTAACAACAAAAACAAACTTGGAAAATGGGAATAAAGGAAATAGGAAAAATTTTATAATTTAACCCTTAAATGCATCTTGTTGCCAAATGTATACCACGTTTCACGTTATTTTATCGAAGTCGTGTGGTATGTGTTTCCGAACGCACTTTGACGACCATAAATTATATTGAGTGTCAAAAAATAAATTATGCAAGTTTCGGCGGCAAATTCGTTTTTATTTTTTAACATTTCTATTTGGCTTTCGACTATGTTTATAGAGTTATAAGAAGCTTCTCCGTTATTTTGTATTCATTGATATACGAGTACTATTTCTTATAAAAAAATATATATTCTCAACTCTTATTAGGTAAGTTATTGGTTTTTCATATTTTAGTTAAAAATTTTATTAGATCTGTATAAAAATAATTATAAAACTATATGTTGCCAAATGTCTACATTATGCATTAGTGGCATATTATGTGCATGCTTATTATTTTCTTGGATTTTTGCTTTTAGCTAATTTGATGAACTGATGTGCTCTACGAAAGTAGCGATTTCATGAAACAATACCTCCCAACAAGCCCGAAGTGGGGTTTCAAGCTATATGTTCTGTGTTTTCATGGACTGAGGTACTAAATGTAAGGTGGCATTGTGTTACACCAAAATCAAAACCGATTTGCTATATTTCACTCAAAATAGTCTATATATTATTAGATTAAGTTGATTTATAGGCTCCTACAAATATGTAAGCATAAATTTAGTACTTCAACGATAGTGTTAGCCAATTGTCTACATACATATTTTTTCATAATAAATACCTAATTCTTTATACCAGATTTTTTTCATTATTTTTATGTTATATGATTACCTAAATACCTATATAATGAAGAAAGTAAGTGCAAAGCTACACTGAGAACTACTGGAGTAATCTTGGCATAGGTAATGAATTTACATAATATACAAAGAACTAATACCAGAATAAAAGAGTAATTTGTTTTTACTCTTTTTAACTAATACAGCAATTCTTGGGGAATAATTTGGTAAATAATTAATAAAAAAAAACGTTTATTACAACTCGTAATTTTATCTTGGGTGAAATTAAGTTATGTGTTATGTGAGTTTGCACATCTCTAATGCCTTGAATGTCACTATAAATTATGATTGGAAAAAGTATGGAATATTGGAATGAGTGTTGTTGCTGTACTTACCTTTTTGTTACCAATGGAAGTGAACGCTAATATTATGAATAGCTACTTTTTGATCAATAGTAAAAATGAAAATATTATAAATCCAGGTCTGTCTGTACAATCACTCTTTAAATTTTGTTAGCTACTATGGCGTAAACGACCACTCGGCGCACCTGGTTCATGAGCGCGGCCAGCTCGGCGGGCTCGGCGGGGCGTGGCGTGGCAAGAGCGGGCTGCGCGGCGCGCGGCGGCGGCGCGGGCGCGTCCTGCGGCGGCGCGTCCTCGAACTCGGCCAGCTCGCCCTGCGCCTCGATGCGCGCCGCCCTCGCCGGCGCCGCGTCCGCCTCGTCCTCGGCCGCGGCCAGCGCTCTCCAGCTCCCCGGCGGGCGCGCCCTCCGCCAGCCTCCTCGGCGCCCGCCTCGCCGCCGAACAGCTCCTTGATGTTGGACTGGAACAGTAGACGCGCCACTTATAGATCGCCACCGACCGTCGACACTCCGCGTCGCGTACGCGCCGACGCGATACGATGCGGCGACGTACCAGGCGAAGGTAGGGAGGTGGTGAAGTGAGCCGTCCTCGATGGCGAGGTGTCCGAGCGCTCGCTTCTGCTCGGCCTTGCGTAGGATGTTCTCCTCGACGGTGGCGGCGGTGACGAGGCGGAAGACGTGAACGTCGCGGGTCTGGCCGATGCGGTGGCAGCGATCCTGCGCCTGCGCGTCCATCGTCGGGTTCCAGTCCGAGTCGTAGAAGACGACGCAGTCGGCGCCGGTGAGGTTGAGGCCGACGCCGCCGCTGCGCGTCGACAGGATGAAGGCGAAGACGCGCGCGTCCGCGTTGAAGCGGTCGACGAGCGGCTGCCGCTGCTCGACGCGCGTGGCGCCGTCCAGCCGCAGGTACGTGTGCCCGTGCATGGACAGGAACGCCTCCAGCACGTCCAGCACGCGCGTCATCTGCGTGAAGATGAGCACGCGGTGCCCTCCCGCCTTGAGCCGGCGCAGCAGCCCGTCCAGCGTCTGCAGCTTGCCTGCGATTCACGTTCGCACGAGTAAAGACGCACTTGAAAAGCGAGACGATAAAGATAAAGAGCGATATGCACCCACCGCAATCGTACTGCGGGAGGGCGTGGGTGCGGGAAGGCGACGCCTGCCTGGCGGCGGCGCGTGCAGCAGGCGCAGCGCGGCCTGGCCGACGCCGCGACGCCCGCCCGCGGCCGCCGCCGCCGCCGCCAGCTGCGCCACGCCCCGCCGCCGCCGCACCACAGCTCAGGGCCCACGGCGCGCGCTCCGCCGCAGCACACGCTGAACCTGAACGACGCCAGAGCGTTCATTACACCGATTCCACATCTAATAGTAATAAACTATACATTTTTAATGCTTATATTTGTCTATTATTTGAGAGTCACAGTCAGATCGCTTACTCAAACGAAACTAACAGACGGTGATATCTTCTTTATATCTTGCGCTACTTTAAGAGTATAAATCGAGTTATTAAAGTATTCTAAAGCTATTAATTATATCTAATGTCAGATAAAAGAACTTTGAAAATGCAATATTAGAGATAACACATGAAACAATTTATAATTAAAATTAGATACATATCCAATTTTAATATGATAATTAAATGTTTAATACTTCATTCAAATGTTATCAATACTTCACTAAAGGCGTACGCTACACTACATTGAAGAGGCAGAATTGGCATGACAACAATAATTAAAAAATGGACCTATAATGTCCAGAAATACATACTATTTACAATGAATGAGATATTTCTGCAGACATTAAAAGTTCAGTAGGAAAAAAATGCAATTTGAAATAATAATTTTCCCCTAAAAAGCTTGCTAGTGTCATATCGTGGCTTGCGATGTCATGATCCGCATGAAACCGGAGTGTATGCCCACTAAATTTCAGTGTCAATCAGATAGAAGAAAACGAACATCAGATGCTACAGAAAGACCATATACTCTCAAAAAACAAAGAAAGACGTCCATAGAAGCATGTCATGATGAAGAATGATTTAGAAGAAGTACTAAACAAGTGGAACTTAAAGAAGTGCTATGTGTTCAATACAACAAGTTCAGGTACTCATTTCTACCCCTTGCCATTTCACCAAAAATATATATATTTCTAATACAAATTTAATCCATTCATTAGGAATTATGCAAAACCAATTATGAAGTAAATAAAACTAATAATATGACAAACCTATATGTTGTAATAACTGCCTCCGTAGCTTAGTGGTATTGGCGTGTGCTTTAGAAACCAGAGGTCGTGGGTTCGAATCCTGCAGGGACTCAACATATTTTTGTTGATGTTTCTAGTTAGTTAGAGGCAATTTGGGCCGATCACCCAATTGTCTGAAAAGTAAGATGATCCATGCATCGGATGGGCATGTAAAAAGTCGGTCCACCCACCAACCCGCATTGGACCAGCGTAGTGGGATACGGTCCAAAAACCCCCTAATGGATAGGGGAGGCCAATGTCCAACAGTGGACTATCAAAGGCTGATGATGATGATGATATGTTGTAAACAATATTATACAAGACTTTTAAATACTTTGCCTGTTGAAGTTTCATATAAATGATTTTTTTTGTGTTGTTTTCGCTTTTTAAATAATATTCACACTCAAATAGTACTCGGTATTTAAACAATAATAATAAAAACACAAGATGTTCGTGCGTGTTGCGTATGCGTTTACTCAAGCGTGACGTCATGCGCTCTAATTGGTGTTCAAGATATCATGGCGGATTGCCGTATTTGTAGTGTTATTTTACAAAAATAAATATCAATCACACTTATAATAAAAAAAACAATGCGTATTTTATAAATCCAAGCTTCAAGTTTTATTCAACTAAAATAGTATTTTAGTAGTTTTCAATTACTGTCAACATGCCTGTTATAGCTGTGGTTACCGACCACGCTACTAAAAATGAATTCATAAATGCGCGAGCCTCAACACACGCGCAACTCGCTGGTCTGCGGCATACTGTACTAACCCGTCTGTCTCTTTTCTTTCAGCATCAAAAAGAACGAGAAAGGTACTTTGGACGCTGGCACGGTTATTTCAACGGCATAAGGATTTACTTTTTGCTTAATGTGAAGTATGCGGTAAAAATAATTGAATGTTTTCGTAATACGGCACCTGGTCACTCGCGCATGGGTTTCGATGAAATCACTTTGATTTGATCGATCGTGATCTTCCGGTTTCTAAGGCACACGCCTATACAACCGGGCTTTGGAGGCAATTATCTCCTAATATACACACACTCATACATACATTAATTATTATGTATTTAAAGTTCACTAAATTATTTTGCACTCCCTATTTCAATTTTGAAAGAATTATCAAAGAATTTTGCAATATAAATGTTGTGAAACTGTTATGAAATTGCTTAATGATCGATTAATGATTGGTTATACTAATAGTATTCTGCGTAATTGTATTCACCTCGGCTATGCGCAATGCCATGTGATTAAACAATATTTCTGTGATTCTGTTTTAGTCAGAACCAACTTTAAACACTATGGAAATTACTACACATTACCGGTCTATGACGTCGTGCATGTCGTCGAGCAGGTCGGAGAGGCGCTTCGGCGGCACCGCGGGCTCCCCCGCGAACACCGCCTCGCGCAGGTCAGAGCCGTAGAGAGGCAGCCGCCAGCAGCGTCGCTCGTTGCACGCGGCCAGGCGGCGCAGGGAGGCGCGGCGCCACAGCGCCAGCCGGCCCGCCGCACGCGCGCCGCCTCCCCGCGCACGCACGGCGCCGGGCGGGCGCGCGGCGGACGGGCGCCGGCGGCGGGCGCTCGCGGCGGCGGCGGGCGCGGGCTGCGCGGGGAGGCGTGCGCGCCGAGCCGCAGGTGCAGGCGCAGCGCGGCGGGCGGCGGGCGGGGGCCTGGCGCCGGCCCTCGGGCAGCTCGTCGAGCATGCGCCTCGGCGGCGCCAGGTGTCGGGCGCGGTGCGCGGCGAAGGCGCCGGCGCCGGCCGCCTCGAGCGCCGCGAGGTCTCCGCCGAGGCGCGCGGCCGCCGCCCTCGTGGCGCGCGCGCCGTCCGCCGCGGCCAGCACGAACGCCGCGACGCGCAGCCGCAGCGCGCTCAGCTGCAGCGGCGACGAGACGGCGCGCGACTCGAACAGGTCGGGGTGGTTGCACACTTTGCGCAGCTGCATGAGCACGTTGATCACGCTCAGAAGGTTACCGGACGAGAGGCTCTCTTTCGTTCTGAAGAGTAACGAAGCGTACTATGTAAGTATTTTAAATTAATTAAACATATATTGAATCGTTTAAACGACTGTTGAGACGATTTACAGTTTATAACAATATTTCGTCGATGTCAAACCAAAACCTGCTATGTGTCAATTTTGAGATTTTGAGGTTTTGACCATAGCGGATAGTCATTGCCTTATTCATCATATGAAAGAACATCCATGACCCTATCACAAATATTGGTCGAACTACGACCTCTTAAATATGTATGCTATGTGCAGCAACTAGAATTTTTCAAAAAAAACCTGTTATGTGCCATATTGCCAACATACACTTATATTTGACACACAGCAATGACAGAACCTTGTGGCCGGTGCTCTAAAACCTGCTAAGTGTACAGTATAAACATAACTTACTTTATCACATGCTCTTATCACAGCTTATTTATACAAAATTTATAAAACAAAGCGTAGATGTGGCTAGCTCTTTCTTCTAACATTTTACCGTTCGATATACCCTAAATGAACGTGTAAAGCGAGCAAACCGTGGTTATTATTTATTTCCTTTAACCCTCATATAATACTATTGCCTTTATAGTTTTAAGGATATCCCAACGCAGTCAGGTGAGTCTAAAGTTTATAGTGTTCTTTTGTGAGCTTTGCAATGAAAAGAAGCAAAAATATCAATTTAGTTCTGAATTTAGAGAAGCAACCTTTGCCACATAAAATGAGGAAGAATTATGTCTACCTACCAAAGTACATAGGCACATAGGTCTCTACAAATTACATATAGTCAAACACCTTTTTGCCAGCACATCAGGAAATTTGTCACTAGAGGAAAATGATTCTACGCCTACTCTTACAGCAACCAAAGGTAGATGTTACATATACATTTATAGCAGTAGTAGTGACTCATCAAATAAATCTCAGTACTGGATTCGTCAAGAGCCACCGAGGGTCTCAAGTACCTCTCAAAACCCACAACCATTAAAAACCAAAGCGCTCTATACACCAAAAAAAAATCGATCTATAAGAAATCGTTGTAACCATACTGCAATTAAACAAAAACTAAACATAGTTGTATGTGTGGATTATTTTGACGAGAAGAACGGTGTATGTATTTTACAAAATTTGCATATAAAAACATAGTGATAAGTCTTAGCAACGGAAGGAATTTATATAAGAAAACAAAACGTGATAATCGTACCACTGGAAAACAAGTTGGTTTTGATATTTTGTGCCCAAATCTGATTGTGAAAATATTAAATTAAAATTACTCCGATATCTTTAAACAATCATTATTGGTACACGACAATGTAACTGATTGCACCTAGACACAATATAGTGGGCACCGAGCATACAACTTTGCGAGGTACGGTATCTCAATAGTTTGCTTTACTTCTTAAGTGCCAAGGTATTATTATCGTGCAATGTCAACGTGCATGCAGTTTATAAAGGAGAAAGGATTGAAGAGGTCTATAAAACTTATGTCCGAAAAGATTACTCATAAAGCTAAAAATATGGCAACAGAAAACTTGAAGACTAACCCCGATATCGCATCGATAAGGGTTGACGTGCAAAATCTCCCTTTGGAACTAAAATTATTTGCCAATGCATTGCATTATAGACAAAAATTACAGTGCCGCTATTTCAAGATTTGTAACTATTTACTCTCGGCAAATGCAACGGCAAATTTAACACTGGTGAAGCAGACGGAGGAGTTACATCGAACAAATTTACAAGCTGAGTAATTGAATATCTTAAAAATATCAGAGCTTATAAATAACTCACCATAAAAAGTGAATTACGAGAACATAAAAGGCAATTGCGTTGGGAAAAATTGAACTTCTATCTAATCTAAGAGGTGAATAAGGTCCACTTCACGACCGAGCGTAGCATAAAACAACTTATTTATGCACCTCATCATTACATTATCATTACAACGGCGCTAAGGCATTACAACGTTTGGTACGATTTTAACAAGAATAAAAAGACAGGTCAATCCACAATAATTTATATAGTAGCACTTTAAAATACGACATATCCAGATGACGTATTCGTAAGTGCTGCTTATGATATCTTCTGTAGAATTTGTTTATTGTATCTGGAGAATAATATAATAATATTATTCTGCAGAAATATATTCAACTTTTCCGCAACACAGAGACGGGAGTTACACCTAAAACCAAACGAAAATAACTAAAACCAAATTTAATCAACTGCAAGAATTGGCACCATTTACAGATTTTGACTATGAATCCATTTAATTTAAGTCTGATAATTTCCTGCCGTTTTTGTACGCTATTGACGTTAATTCCTAAGGTAGTTTCAAAAAATACAAATAAGTAACGTATAAGTATAAGATATGAAGAGGCATGACGGCGCGCGCCATGAAGTCGTCGTAGAGGAGCGCTGGCGCTGCGCCAGGCGGCACATGAGCACGTGCGTCGACTTGCGCGGCATCTGGCGCTCCACGTCGGCCTTGAGGCGGCGCAGCGAGAAGGCGCAGCACCTCGTCAGGCGCCGCACCAGCGCCTCGTTGCCCTGCGCGCCTCGAGCGATGCCGGCACGGGCGCGAACCACTCGCGGAACTCCGAGTGCGACGCGAACACGTCGGCATCAGGAAGTGCATCAGCGACCACAGCTCCAGCAGGCTGTTCTGCAGCGGCGTGCCGTCAGCAGCAGCCGCCTGTAGCCGAAGAACGACACCGTGAGCTCAGTCCGCTGGGATCACGACGACCACTGAATACGACTCTTACCTTCCGTCTGAAAATTCAGCAACATCTGCCACCTTTGCGATTTGAAGTTTTGATGTTCTGTGCTTCGTCTAGAATGGATATTTCACTTTTCCTACGAAAACTTTGGTGGTCCTGCACCCACCAGCTTAGAGGTGATGCACACGTGAAAGAGTTCGCTTTCGTCCACCGACACGTTTCAGCTTGCGCTCCTTGATGGTCCCATAGTAGGTGAGGATCTTGAAGGCCGGGCACCACTTCTTGAACTCCATCTCCCAGTTGAGCACGACCGGAGGTGGGCGCCACCACGAGGTGCGGGCCCCAGTCGCGCTTCTCGAGCGCCAGTGCGCCAACAGCGCGATGCTCTGGATGGTCTTGCCGGGCCCATCTCGTCCGCCAGGATGCCGTTGAGGCCGCCGCGCGTGCATGGTGGCCAGCCAGTGCAGGGCCCACGTGCTGGTACTCAGCGCAGCGCGTGCACGCAGCACCGCAGGCACCGGCGTGCCACCGCCGTCTCCGACAGCGTCGTGCCCGTGGGCTGCAGCGACGCGGCAACGACGCCGCCGCCTCCACCTTCTGCTCGCCCGCGCCCGCCTCCGCCTCCGCCGCCGCGGCGCTCCGTCGCGGCTCGCCCTCCATCAGAGCCTCAGAGCGCCTCGCAGCCGGACGACTCGGACGTATGCTTCGTCCTCATTTTCTGAATCGTTCCTGATTCTCGTCGCCGTCGTACTCGTCTTCGTCCTCGTCACCGGCGGTGTCAGCGCCGCGCTCCTCGTCATCGTCGCTGTCGTCGCTATCGCCGTCCGCGTCGGCGTCCACCTCGGTGGCGACTGAGGGCGTCGGGTGTGCCGCCGCGTGGTCCGGCGCGGGCGCGGCGTATCGGCGCACGAGCTCGTCGAGGTCGAGGTCCGCCTCGCTCGCAGCGCGGCCACCTCTGCCGCCGTGTCCTCGGGCCGCTCGGCGCGCTCCTGTTCAGCGATGGTGTCCTCGTCGTCGGCCGAGTCGCCGTCGGGCCCGTAGTCGGAGGGCGGCGGCGAGTGCGCGGGCACGTAGCCGGGCGGCAGTAGGTCGCCGAGGTCGAGGTGCGACTCGCGGCCAGCGCCTCCAGCTCGTCGCGGGTGGTCTGCGGCGTCGAGCTGCGCCTCGCGCTCGGCCGCGGCGATGGTCTCCTCGTCGTCATCGGAGGTGCCGCGCGGCTCGAACTCGTCGTCGGAGGGCGGCGTGTCGGGCGTGTCGGGCGCCGACGCGTCGGGCGTCCCCGCCGGCCGGCCCAAGTTGGCCGCCAACGCCGCAGTAGCGCTCGGTGCGTCCACGATATAGCTCAGTTGTTCGTCCAGCCTCCTTTCGAGCTCGTTCGACTCTCTTGACACGCTTCCATTCTACTAGCTGCGTTCAAATAATAGATAAAATTAGTCACTATAATATTACTATGTATTAACACCTACTAATAATTTTTATTCTAGTCTATAATCTCGATACTTACTTTTCGACATTAGCCCAAAACGTTCGGATTTCCTGCCGCAAAGGATGCGATCTTTTTAGTTGCAATTCTTGAGCTTTTTCAGCTTTTTGAGCGCTAGCGCTTTATCTTGAAAGTATTTCTGGACCGCTCTTGCACACTGAAATTAACATAATTTAGTAAAATAACAACAATTTTAAAGCAATTTGACAATGAACTCTAGAAGGCTCCTGTAGCTGTACAAAAAATATGTTTCTTGCTGAATTAGTCCAGTGCATGATCGCAAAGCAAGCCTCTAAGCATTTTAATTTATCATCGAAACGAACCTTCTTGGCAGCTTGTTTCTTCCACTTCCGTTCGTGTGCGAAATCTTGTGCAGAGCCAAAGCCATCTCCTCGAGCAGGTAGTCCCAGTGGGTCTTGGGCGCGGTGGCTCGAGCTACCCTCGGCAGCCGCCGCTCGGTCCAGAGGTCCGGCGCGCGCCAGCTCAGCCACGCGCGCCGCCACGTACGCCTCCTGCTTCGCCTTCTCCACCATCTCGTCGAGCGGCGCTGATGGCGGCGGCGGCGGCGGCGGCAGAGGCGGGAGGGAGCGAGGGCGGGCACGCTGGCGGCGGCGGCGTGGGCGGGGAGGCGACGGCGCAGGGGCGGGGCCGGCAGGGGCGGTGCGCCGGTGCGGGACAGAGGCCGGCTGCGCAGACGCCGGCGGGTCACAGGGCGAAGACGCCGCCGCAGGTTGCAGGGCGAGGCCACTGCGGGCGGCTGCTCGGGCGACAGGGGGCCGCCAGGGGCACGCCGAGGGCTGGACGTCGGGCTCAGTGAAGGCCACCAGCTGGGTCCCGGCGGCCGCTTGCGCCACGCCGCGTGATCCATCATGTTGCCGCCCGCCTGCAGGAAGTACAGCTCGCTCAGGTTGCTCCGTGAACCTGCAGAACCGGAGCGCGGCGCTAGAACGGCGACGCGTCCACGAACGCGCGATACGATGCGCTAGTGGCAGGTGGTTTCTCACCTCTCGGAGGTTCTTTAGCGCAGCAACTTGCTACTCGAGAACTCGTTTCCGCAGCGGGAGACTCTCGTCAGGAACCAGCTTGAGCCGCTTCCGTGGCGGTTCCTCGGCGCGGTCGGCGCGGTCGGGGCGCTCGGCCGTGGGGCGCCGCTTGAACGCGGCCTCCGCCCCGCCGCGCCCCCACCGCCGCCGCCGCCTCGCTCCACACCCTGTAAGCGACACGCCATTACAAATAAAAGCATTTCGCAACATACAAGGCAAAATGCAGGTGATACAAAATTTTCTAAATTTAAAAGTAATGAAATGACTAAGTAAAAGTTCTAAGAAAATGCATGAGTTTCATAGTTGTTTGAGAAAACAATAAAAACTCTACAAACAAGGCATGACAATTATCACGCCTTTCAGACCAAAAATACGTGACTTAAGTATATCTTTACCGTAAAATTTCACTTGCACATACAACCCTTCATGCAAATGATAAAGTTCATTACTTCTTATAAACTACGATCAATTTAGGAATTCGTCTACAAATGTGTTTATTTATTTCTTAGTAACAGATGCGCGTGACTTAATGATAAAAAAATCAGTTTCGTTTTTTTTTGGGTGAAGTTTCGTGTAACCCGTTGTCAGCTGATCTCTTGGCAAAAGAAATATTCAGACCAAATTTCAAGTCAAGTGCCTTCATAGATATCAAAAGCTTCATAGATATCATGATCAGCAATTCATAAACTCTATGTGGTATCTCTTCACTACATAGTATAAAACAAAGGAGCTTTCTCTGTCCCTATATCCTATGTATGCTTAAATCTTTAAAACTATCAACAGCAGTTTAAATGCGCTTTTATTGACGTGACGTCTTTTAAATTGGTCCAAGATAGGAGGCATTCTCATGAGCGTTCAGAGTAAATGTGTGTCTGTATTCATATTTACATTAGCAAGTTAATTGTCAACTGATTGTGGAGTAAAAAATGCAGTTACATTGGTGATTACAACAATAAAAACAATAAAGGTAAATAATTCTACACTGATATTTGAACGTGATAAAATATGATTCAATATTTAATTAGAGTGAATAATAAATTTAATTAAAAGATATGTTATGCTAATGTTATGCTAAATCAAAAAAAAGTATAAATCATTTCACAACAATCATAATTTATATAACTTACAAAATCAGCACAGATGTGCTTGAATTTTTATACTTATTTATGTCATAGAAGATTTTCATAAATAAGTACAAAAATTTATTACTCTTATTTGATCCTTCTTCCTCTATATGAATGAATATTCACATTACAATTATTCTACTATTAAAAGATGTTGTTATGTAAAACTTTCGCCAATATACTGATTTTAGAGGCAGCCATTTTATACATTTTAATAGATAGTGATTAAATAGGAAGGTTTATAAGTATAACACGTGCTTAATATTGTAGGTATATTCTGCATAGCTCCGTGCAAAAGTAAGGGCAGGTTGCTAGTATATTTATAAATTATCTATCAAAACACACATGACTCATAATTAAAATTTAAAATTATTGATAAAATAGTAACTGAACATTATTACTTCATTTACAGATAAACCACTGAATTAAATGTATATTAAAATAGGATAAAAATAGTAAAGGTGTGTTTTACAATAAACTATATGGATTGAAAGCAAACCTTGACAACAAGATAAGACATGAAAAAACAGAAAGCAAAAATTAGGTAATCATCTTAATGTGCATTATTATGAAAAAAATACCTAATGCAACATTTCATTACTTTAATTAAAATTATAAATGTACTTTACATGAATAATGTATATTTATCTCTCTTTACCAAACCAGTTGACCAAGCTATCATGGGTTGGCTTCTAATCCATCCAGATCCTAAATACAGTTTTCACACAGAGCAACTGGCATCTGTCCTCTACAACCCAAAGTGTAAACTGCGTTCTTAAGCATGAATTAATTGTCAGTAAATTTGAATGATCTCACATCCAATATCTACTACCAAAGATTGTCTTGACAACTGGTCCGACCTTTCCATGCCCAACCATGAAATGATTATTTTACTTTTAGACAATTGGGTGATTGTCCCATATTGTCCTAACCAACCACCTAAGAAAACAACAATAATACAAATTTGTTTCCTTGCAGGATTGAAAAGAGGGTGAAAACAAACAATTGTAGGTTCTTGTCTTGGCAAAATATAATTTAAAGAAGTTTTTTATTCACTATATATTTACACAACTATAATTGACAATATACTATACAAAATAAAGAGAAAATATTTCTGGACTTATTACACAACATCTAATCCCAAACTAAGCAAAGCTAATTTATAGACTTACTTTCTTTTGTATAAATAAATATTATATAGATAGTTACGTCTGCAACGCTACGTGTCAGCGCTCTATATTCTAAGAATCCAGGCGCTGAGTGGACAGTTGAATGATAAGCCCATCCGCTTCACGGAGGTCTTGTTGTTTAGACTCTAGAGCTGAATTAATATTAGTTAGTCTTAGGCATACTCTGTATGGAATAAACGTTCCCACTTTGAACGATTATCCTTTTTAAAAGACCCTCCGGCTCCCTCAACACCTGACTGGCGCAGCCGGTAGGATTTCCGCGTCGCGAAAGTCTAAAATCAGATCACGCGTCGTACGTTTCTGCGTTTAACGGAAATCCAGAACCAAACAAATTCGTCAAGGAGCATCCCGGAGCACGCCTAAGATTCACCGAGGGACATGAGCAGTCTGTGAGTAGACCCAAATCGCTATTTCAGTCTAAGCCCAATCCTTTTCACTAGTTATAAGTATCTAGAAAATTCTGAGCACTGTTTCCAAAAATTGAAGTGTGTTTGTGGTTTCTTTTAAACATAGTATAAGATATGTGATATTTGAAGAAAATTGTTGATTTATAAGATAAAAGTGTTAGAATTCAGGATAAAATGGAGAATATAGCCAGATCCTAGGGACTTCTGAGCGTCATCCCCAAATTCGACGTGACGAGCAATTATTAAATTTTTTATAAGAAAGTGTGAATATGTAATAAGTTGCTGCAGAATCGATAATAATCCACACCAGGATTTGTACGTGTTTCACGTTATAACATCTAAGCTATATAGGCAGACCGCCGCGCTTGATAGCGAACAGCAAGATTTAGACACATGGCCTCTATTAAAGGAGCCTTAGAACAACATTTTGGTGACCCACGTTCTGAAGAATGTATTGCGATAGAATTAGAGTCTTTGAAAATGAATAGTGGCGAATCTTACCTAGATTTTTGTAACCGTATCCAACATGTTAAAAGCACATTATGCCAAAGTTAACTTAACGCAGGATGTGAATCTTCGACAAAGTAAAGTCACTATATCGACAATATGTCATTAAACGTTTTCTTTATAACTTGCCGAGGATTTACTGCGTATTGTGCCCTCAAAGGTGCTAGCTCACTTGAAAATGCCTTGAGCATCGTGCTCGAGGAAGCAAACTTCATGCACCAGTATAACGCTAAGAATAAGATGTTAAGATCTTCGATACCGCCTAAAGTGCATGTGAGTCAGAATCTTTTCCATGACAAACCTCAAGGTTTTAAATTTGGAATACAAATGCCCCTGTGACTTTACCGCAGAACTAATTTAAATTTGGCATACCTTTTAACAAGCCAATTAACGTGCCTCACGCAACCAACCAGTGGGACACAAGCCGCTAGTTCAACAACAGTTCGGCTATCGCCCAGCATTCACACAGGGCCAACAACAATTCGGTTATCGCCCACCTTTCACCCAGGGCCAACAACAATTCGGTTATCGCCCACCTTTCACCCAGGGCCAGCAACAGTTCGGCTACCGCCCACCTTTCGCCCAGGGCCAACAGCAGTTAGGCTATCGCCCACAATTTACCCAGGGCCAACAACCATTTGGTTACCGTCCACCGCAGAGACTAGCTCCGCAGATGTCCACGGATGTTAGCATGCGTACAGCCCCTATGAAACCTCAGGGACTTAGAATAAATGAACTACATACTAAACGAACCCAACATGGACAACGCTACTCTATGGGTGAGAATCCCGAGCTAGAGTACTACTACGACCTAGAACTGACTGACAATGGTGGCTGTATGAATCGACTATGATAGACCAGGATCCCCAGGACACAGATGTCCAGAATGTGGAAAATTTCACATGGTTGCCTTCGGCAAACCCCAGTAATAAAGCTTAACTATAGTACCAAACTTGCCGTACATAGTTATACCAGAAATAACTCAAATTCATTTATTAGTCCTAAAAGGCTAATGAATATTTTGTTGATTCTAAATACTATGAACCGTTTAAAGTTATTAGTACTCACGCGTCTAGTCGACATGACGAAGTCCTTGTCATACCATTGTTCCCAACTTTTAACACCCCTGACTTACATAAATTTTACGTATATGACGTAGACAGCTGTTATGACGGACTTATCGGCAGCGATCTCCTGAAACAGTTGAATGCTAAAATTGATATGAAAAACGAAGTGCTCTATACACAATCGTCTGCTATACCCATTATTTACAACCCTAAGAATGACGTAATTAAAATAGCCCCACGTTGTGAACAAAGAGTTAGGTTGCCTACTGACTTGCGTAATGAGAGTGCAATATTAAATTACAAATTGCTTCATGAAGGTGTCAGGATGCCTACCGCTTTGGTCAGATGTGAGAACGGATACGCAACAACTATAATCCAAAATACTTTAGACACAGAAATGATTTTAACAGTCACAGCCCTTTTAAAGTATCTAAATACAATAGCACACAATGTAAAGTTAACAAATTAAACAACCTGAACCGATTTGGAAGTTGATTCCATATTAACGAGAATTTAACAAAGCTTCTTTAGACCATATGAACGCTGAAGAACGAGACTCTATACAAAACCTTTGTCTCGAATATAAGGACATATTTTATTCCGAGAAGTTACCTTTAACTTTTACTAACGAAGTCAAACACCATATTCGTACTCGGAACGAAGACCCCATATTTATACGTCCCTACAGACAACCCCAAGTTATTAATGATAAATTAACAAACAAGTTGACAAAATGTTAGAAAGTAACATTATTCAAAGATTCTTTCTCCCTGAGTGCACCCGTGCACTTAGTACCTAAGAAGTCCGATGCTAGTAATGAAAAGAAATACCGACTTGTTATCGACTACCGAAAGTTGAACGAAATTACAACCGACGATAAGTACCCTTGCCAAATATAACTGAACTATTTGACAAATTAGGACGCCAGCTGTTACTTTCGACTCTTGACCTTGCCAGTGGCTATCACCAAATTGAAGTCGCTGAAGAGGATAGACAAAAAACCGCGTTCAGCACAAACTCAGGACATTACGAATTTTCTCGAATGCCCTTTGGACTTAAAACCGCACCTGCAACATTTCAGCGGACTATTGACAACATATTACGCGAGCTTACAAGAATTCACTGCCTTGTGTATCTAGATGACATAATTATTTATTCAGCAAGCTTGCAGGAACATTTAGCAAAATTACGTACCATTTTTGACAGACTTAGGAAGACTAACCTGAAAGTACAACTTGACAAATCGGAATTCCTCAGAAAGGAAGTTCTGTACCTTGGACATACAATAACGAGTGACGGCTTGAAACCTAATAACGACAAAATTAAAGCCATATTAGATTACCCCTTGCCCCGTACAACGACGAAATCAAAAGCTTTTAGGTCTGATTGGTTACTATCGTAAATTCATAAAGATTTTGCAAAAATTACTCAACCGATGACAGCTCGACTGAAACAGAAGCGGTCTATGCCCTGTCACTGATGCCCAATATATAGAAGCCTTCCAAAAGTGTAAAGAGTTGCTCGTTAACGCCCCTATATTACATGCCAGACCCTGACAAAACTTACGTATTAACAACTGACGCTTCAGAATATGCTCTCGGAGCAATCCTGTCGCAAGGACCTATTGGTAGTGACAAACCAGTCGCTATGCCAGTAGAACCCTTAATGACGCTGAAACCCGTTACAGCGTAACGGAAAAAGGAACTACTAGCCATTATCTGGGCAGTTATGGTAAGAAATTTATCATCGTAACTGACCATAGCCCTAGCCTGGCTTAACTCTTTAAAGAAACTAACAGTGATTAACACGTTGGCGCTTACGTTTATCCGAATATGATTTCGAAATTGTTCATAAAAGGAAAGCTTAATTGTAACGCAGATGCGCTCTCACGGATTAGGACTAACGCATTAGGCAAAGATGAGAATATGTCAACGGATGCTAATGTTGAGACGGACGAGAATAGAAATAAGGAATTAAAACAGCTAATAAAGGATATAGCGCAATTAAATAAAGATCAAGAGAGAGTTTCTGATAAACCAGACCCACCTATATCCTTATTATCGGACGATGAAGACACAATAGTTATTTCAGATTCAGATACCCCGTAAGACGTGGTTCCCCATATTCCATACCGTGTCCATCAAGTTCGACTTTAACTGCTTCTGAAAATCTTCTAGTATTGAAACGACGCATTCAGCGCAGGATACTGAATCTAAGGGTATCCCAATATTGCAAGGGCTATTGACACTAAGCCCAACCAAATTTTAGTTTATTTCTGGTCTGTGGATAGATTAACAGTAAAGGATTTGTCACGAGAAAGACAAAGGATCCTTGAAGTCCTGCACCTTTAAATCGAATTGATCTTGTAAAACAGTTTCTAAAAGAATACATTAAAAATAATACTAAATATTATATTTACTTTGAAGATGAAACAGCATAGGAAAACAGTTTACCGAAATGGTAATATACTTATTTAAGAAAGAATCAGTTCAATTTGTTGAATGTACTAAAAGAGTAGTTTTCACGGATAACGAAGAGGAACAACAAGAAATAATTAGTGAATACCATACGGGTAAGACATGCCATCGTGGCATCAGGGAAACTTCAGCTCACATTAAGCGTACTTACTTTTGGCATAACATGGAACAGTCAATTTCAAGTTTTATAAATTCCTGTGAGGTTTGCAAGCGTATGAAATACGATCGGAAACCTCTCAAACCAGAATTGCAATTAACTCACACTCAATCAAAGCCGCTAGAGGAAATTTTCATCGATGTTTTCTCTATCGACGGGCGCTACTATTTGACAGCCATCGATGCCTTCAGCAAAGTTGGCCAAGCGTTCGAGATCCCTAACCGGGCTACCCCAGAGATAGTCAGAGCCCTTATTAAGTATTTCTCCTTTTATGGTGTTCCCCGCAGAATTAGTGCAGATCCCGGTTCTGAATTTAATAACGCCCTTTTAAAGGAATTATTAGTTTTATACAAAATAGATCTACACATTGGAACCCTAATAATCCAAATTCAATGGGTCTCATAGAGAATTCCATACACCATTATCGGAAATTTATAGAATAGCAAAGTATGAGCAGAGGACACCGATGCTTCCTCTGTAATGACGTATGCCATTATGGCCTATAACCACTCTATACATTCAACAACGGTTTGACCTTTGAAGTTTACTAGGCCATACGGACTCGAGAACGCATTTGAGCGTAGACTTTGAGAAACAATACATGCAACAACTAGTTAGGGAACATGCAAAGAGAACTAAGTTTCTATATCAACATTTGTCAGAACAGGCCATTAAACGTAAGGAAAAATAATTCAAAAACGAGCGGAGAACCGAGTTTAGAATTGAGCCAGTGACGTAATATTCGCAAAGAAGTTAAAAAGAAGTGAAAGACAAACCCCCTATCGAAGGCGTAGTTACTGATGAAATTGTAAGAAACTAGTTCCATAAACGCGAAGAACCGCGATACTAAAGTTCCAATTAAAATATCAAAACGCCTTACAGGCACCTCCTCGTGCTTCTGGCAACTAGCCATGATGAGCCAACTGCGGGCCCTTCAACTTAGGCACTTAATAAAAATCCTGGAATCCTGCCCGTGAAGAATGGTGTCGCAGTAATCGGTAACGACAAATGGATCCTTGTAAGGTATTAGACGTTACCCCTTAAGGAAGATTTAAAGTTTAATGTTCAACGTCTTTTAGAGTTAAATAAGTTAGTAGAGAATAAGTTTGATAGAAGTAATAGTTACAGATAAGTTTATAAAATATAGCAAGTTGAGTATATACAAATATGACTGTTAATAAATTCAGTCAGATCATTCCGACCGCTCGAGTCAAACGAGGTCTAATCAACCCAGTTAGGTTCACTTATTAAAATGATAACCGGAAATCTAGATAACGACGATGCCACTAGATTTGACAAATTGATCAGTGAAATTGGGTCTCAACAAAATCTTAATAATAGAAAGTTACGGTGGTCACCGAGATGGTACAACTTTTGACCAACCTCTACACGTGTACTAAATAATAATCTTATTTCTCTTAATAGTAAAGTTAATGAGGTGACAAACATGGAAAATTTGAGAACTCAGTTCATTAATCGCATACAATTTACTTATTCACAACTTTCAGACAATTTGTACTCAGCTGATGAAATAGAAACTGTTTATCTTTTAGTAAGTTAGAATTTTACATCAGTCTATTATAGAGACGGATAAGTTGTTATACCAACTTTATAAAATTAGTAGAATAGGAAAATTAGTTTTTACTCCTGTTTAGAAAACTTAATTAAGATAGAGCAGTCCATAACCTTTGAAAAGCTTACTTAAAGGACACAATCACTTACCTTTTGGAAATACCTCTGATTGAGAAAGATACTTATATCTATTACAAATTAGTTCCTATACCTGTATTATCCGTGATTCCACTGTTGTCATATTGCCCAAATACCTATCTCCTGGCTAAAGGTTGAAGATCAGACTGCTCACTCACCCGTGTCAAGAAATCGACAGTCCAGCTTCCTCTGCACTGATGATGGAGCTTTGCAGTATACTCATGACTCCTGCATCCACGACTTGATGACGTACGCCGAGAACGTGACGTCATGCACACAGATTCCCATCACCATTGAAAATTCCGTGTTCAAGCACTACATACTAACAGATGGATTCTCTATAGTAGAAATATGGAGCTACTTTACGAGACGTGTATCAACGGAAATTTTCTCAAGAGATTAAAGTACTACATACTACCTTAGACGACCCCTGCAGTGAGAGTTCAAAACGTCGTTCTGAAAATTCGTCAGATATCTACAGAAAATATAACATATTCTAAGTTACCGATTGTAAATCTACCCTCAATCTTCACACCTGAAGAGACGAAGTACTTGAAACCTGCCAACCTGGAAGGCGTCGACCTGGATGACCTGCAGATCCTGTCAGTGGCTTTGAAGAAAGTTTTAGTGAATCGGAAGTTGAGTGAAAGTGAAAGGGCAATCATTGAAGTGCGTAGAATAAGTGTATGGACTCTCATAATCTATGTTCTGATCATTGTATTACTGTGTTTGTATTGTATAAAGAATGTTATAATAAGAGATAGTACAGTAGGGCAGATGTTGAAGCTCTCCTGAAAAGGAAAACTTCGCACTTAGGAGGAGGAGTTACGTCTGCCAACGTACGTGTCAGCGCTCTATATTCTAAGATCCAGCGCTGAGTGGACAGTTGAATGATAAGCCCATCCGCTTCACGGAGGTCTTGTTGTTTAGACTCTAGAGCTGAATTAATATTAAGTTAGTCTTAGGCATGACTCTTGTCGGAATAAACGTTCCCACTTTGAACGATTATCCTTTTTAAAAGACCCTCCGGCTCCCTCAACACTTGACTAGATACAAACACTTAGACTAGAGAAAACAATATGTTCATCACACAATACTTTTCATAGTAGTAATCAAACCCACACACACTGACCTAACAATCAGGGTCACTAACCACTACACCAAGTGGGTCAACAATGATGCAACTGTACTAGTATTACAAATTCAATTGATATTCCTTAAAAAAAAAAAAAATGCACATTTCGCATAATGAGGTATTATTAGGAGATAAAATTATTTATATGGTTGGGCAATTACATTATATCAACATTTGTGTATAAATGTCAATGTCTAATGCATAACATAATGGCACAACAGTGATCTCATAAATATTATTTATAATTCATCATCATCATCATCAGCCTGTGTCAGTCCTTTGCCGGACATAGACCTCCCCTTATGCACGTTACCACTTCTGATCTTGCTATTCTCAATTACATTTACCAGGGCATAAAGTAATCTCTTTGGATTTTAATAAGAATAAAAAAAACAGTTTAAAAGTGTATAGCAACACATGAATAAAACAGAATACAATTCTTTTTTTGGTTCAAAGCACAATAGTTAAATTAATAATGAACCACTTTTAAAACAAGATACTCTTTGCTTTCATAAAAAAGTATATTCATAGCCTTTAGTTTTATGTAAGGTATCTGATTAATCATTAAATTATATAGGCCATTGCCAAACCAACCACTTCCCTGCCCTCTGCAGGTTTTAGTAGCATTAGCTAAAGTTAAATAAGAATTTTAGAAAAGCAAGTG
>JAGSMT010000865.1:0-30044 GCA_029286875.1 Lamproptera curius
TTGTATCATATATATTTTAACAATGAAATAATAGTCAAACAAATAGGCATGTTGAAGTTTATAATATACCGCAGTTCTCAAGTATTGAACGGCCAAACCATACAGTTTATGGACTTATATCGAGCGTTAGATTAAAACACCAAAACAAATCGCATGTCAAAAGTATGCAGACGTAGTGAATATCCAGCATTAAAACAATCCGTAAAATCCTGAGATATCCATTTACGTTGCTATTTATCGTGGGATATATTTTAACAATAGTAATGAATCTTATCAAAACAAATCGGCATGTACCAGTTGATAATCTACGCAGTTCTACCAGTAATTATCGGTCAACCATATAATTATATATATATAATCCGTTTTATTAGAACACTAAAACGAATCTTTATTAAAAATAGTTGCACGGATAGAAGAAAATATACCGCGATAATGCAATCATTAAATCCTGGGATATGCATTAATTTGCTATTGTATCGGAGGATATTTATAACAATAGAAATGAATCATATCAAAACCAATAGGCATTTGAAATAATAATATACAACAGTTCTACAAGTATTTAACGGTCAAGCCATATAGTTATAACGCTTTATAAGGTTGTTTTATATAAACACTAGAAACGAATCTTAATTAAAAAAGTGAACTCTATGTGAACAATATACCGATAATGTTATCAATAAAATCCTGGTAAGTGCATTAATGTGCTTTGTATCCGGAGGATATATTTTAACAATAGAAATAATCTTGATCAAAACAAATAGGCATTTGAAGGTAAATATACAGCAGTTCTAAGTATTTAACGGTCAAACATAACTATTTAAACATATAAGCCGTTTTACTAAAACCTAAAACAATCGTAATTAAAAAAGTGTACGGATAAGAAGACAATATACCACGATAATGCAATCATTAAAATGCAGGGATATGCATTAATGTGCTATTGTATCGGAGGATATATTTTAACAATAGAACTGAATCATGATCATAACAAATAGCCTTTAAAGTTAATAATATTCGCAGTTAAAAAAAGTATTGAAGGGTCAAACCATACAGTTATATGGACTTATATCAGCGTTTCATTGAAACACCAAAATAAAATCATGTCAAAGAATGTGCACGTACGTAGACAATATCCAACAATAAAGCAATCCGTAAAATCCTGGATGTCCATTTACGTGCTATTGTTCGGGATATATTTCCACAACTGATAGAATCTTGATCAAAACAAATCGCATATACAAGTTGATAACATACCCAGTTCTACTAGTGTTAAACGGTCCAAGCCATATAGTTATATGGTAATATAAAGCCGTTTATTGAAACACTAGAAACGAATCTTTATTAAAAAAATGTGCATGGATAAGAAGACAATATACCGCGATAATGCAATCATTAAAATCCTGGCATATGCAATAATGTGCTTGTATCGGAGGATATATTCTAACAATGAAATGAATCATGATCAAACTAATAAGCATGTTGAAGTTAATAATATACCGCATTAAACAAGTATTGAACAGTCCATACAGTTATATGGACTTAGATCGAGCGTTTCATTGAAACACCAAAATAAAATCCATGTCAAAAGTGTGCACTACACATAGACAATATCCAACAATAAAACAATCGTAAAATCCTGGATGTCCATTTACTGCTATTGTTCCAGGAATATTTTGACAACTATATGAATTTGATCCAAGAACAAATCCATGTACAAGTTGACAACATACCGCAGTTCATCTAGTGTTAAACGGTCAAGCCATATAGTTATATGGGCTTATAAAAGCCGTTTTATTGGAACACTAGAACCAAATCTTAATTTAAAAAGTGTGAACGTCTTAATTAACAATATAACGTAATACAATCATTAAATCCTGGAATGTGTATTTATGTGCTATTGTTCAGGATACATTTAAACAATAATAATTTATCTTGATCAATCAAATCGACATTATACAAGTTGATAGTATACCGCAGTTCTACTAGTATTTAACGGTCCAAGCCATATAGTTTTATCGGCGTATAAGCCTTTAATGAAACACAGAAACGAATCGTTATTAAAAAAAGTGTGCGTGGATAAGAAAACAATATCCACGATATTGCAATCATTAAATTCCTGGGAATGCCATTAATGTGCTTTGTATCGGGGATATATTTTAACAATAATAATGAATCTTGTCAAAACAAATCGGCATGTACAAGTTGATAATATCCGCAGTTCTACCAGTAATTGAGTCAAGCCATATAATTATATGAGCTTGTATAAGACTTTTATTAAAACACTAGAAACGAATCTTAATTAAAAAAGTGTAAACGTCTAAGTGGACAATATAACACAATAATGCAATCATTAAAATCCTGGCATGTGTTTTAATGTCTATTTGTATCAAGGGATATATTTTAACAAAGAATTGAATCTTGATATAAACAAATCGGCATGTAAAAGTTGATAATATACCGCAGTTCTACCAGTAATTAATGGTCATACCATATAATTATATGGCCTTATATAAGCCGTTTTATTGGAACACTAGAACCGGATCTTAATTATAAATAGTGTGAACGTCTTAGTTGACAATAGAACACAATAATGCAATCATTAAAATCCTGGGATATGCATTAATTGCTAATGTATCGGAGGTATATTTTAACAATAGAAATGAATCATGATCAAAACAAATAAGCATGTTAAAGGTAATAATATACAGATTCTACAAGTATTTAACGGTCAAGCTATATAGTTATATCGGCTATTATAAGTTGTTTTATTGAAACACTAGAAACAAAACTTAATTAAAAAAGTGTGAACGTCTGAGTAGACAATATACCACAATAATGCAATCATTAAAATCCTGGTATGTGCATTAACGTGCTTTCGTATCGAAGGATATATTTAACAATAATAATGAATCTTGATCAAAACTAATCGGCATGTACAGTTGATAATATACCGCAGTTCTACTAGTATTTAACGGTAAAGCCATATAGTTATATGGCCTTATATAAACCAGTTTATTGAAACACTAGAACCGAATATTAATTTAAAATAGTGTGAACGTCTTAGTTGACAAATATAACGCAATAAATCAATCATTAAAATCCTGGAATGTGTATTTATGTGCTATTGTATCAGGGGATATATTTTAACAATGGAAATGAATCATGATTAAAACAAATCGACTAAGTACATATTAATAATACCGCATTTCTTAAAGTATATACGGTCAAGCCATATAGTTATATGGGCTTATATAAGCCGTTTTATTGAAACACTAGAAACGAATCTTAATTAAAAAGTGTGAACGTCTAAGTAGACAATTTACCGCGGTAATGCAATCATTAAAATCCTGGCATGAGTATTAATGTGCTATTGTATCAGGGCATACAATTTAACAATAGAAATGAATCTTGATCAAAACAAATCGACATGTACAAATTGATAATATACCGCAGTTCAAGTAGTATTTAACGGTAAAGCCATATAGTTATATCGGATTATATAAGCCATTTTATTGAAACACTAGAAACGAATCTTAATTAAAAAAGTGTGCACGGATAAGAAGACAATATACCACGATAATGCAATCATTAAAATCCTGGGATATGCTGTGTGCTATTGTATCGGAGGATATATTTTAAAAATAGTAAAGAATCATGATCAAAACAAATAAGCATTTGAAGTTAATAATATACCGAAGTTCTACAAATATTTGACGGTCAACCGATAGTTATATCGGCTTATAAATCATTTATTGAAACATGAAACAAATCTTAATTAAAAAAGTGTGAACGTCTAAGTGGACAATATACCGCGATAATGCAATCATAAAAATCCTGGTATGTGCATTAATGTGCTATTTTATCGGGGATATATTTTTACAATGGAAATGCATCATGATTAAAACAAATCGACTAGTACTTATTAATAATACACGCATTTTAAAAGTATTTAACAGTCAAGCCATATAGTTATAGTGTTGTATAAGACATTTATTAAAACACTAGAAACAATCTTAATTAAAAAGTGTGAACGTCTAAGTAGACAATATACCGCGATAATGCAATCATTAAAATCCTGGGATGTCATTAATGTCTATTGTATCCGGGGATATATTTAACAATAATAATGAATCTTGATCAAACAAATCGCATGTACAAGTTGATAATATACCGCAGTTCTAACAGTAATTAACGGTCAAACTTATAATTATATGGCCTTATATAAGCCGTTTTATTGGACACAGAACCAATCTTAATTTAAAATATGAACGTCTTAGTTGACAATATAACATAATAATGCAATCATTAAAATCCTGGAATGTGTATTTATGCATTGTTCGGGGATATATTTTAACAATGGAAATGAATTATGTTAAAACAAATCGACTAGTTTATATTAATAATCACCGCATTTCTAAAAGTATTTAACGTTCAAGCCATATAGTTATATGAGCTTATAAGACGTTTATTGAAACACTAGAAAACAATCTAATTAAAAAAGTTAAACGTCTAAGTAGACAATATACCGCGATAACGCATTCATTTAAATCCTGGGATGTGTATTAATGTGCTATTTTATCAGGTATATATTTTAACAATAGAAATGAATCTTGATATAAACAAATCAGCATTTCATATCAATAAAATGCCCGCAGTTCTATTAGTATTTAACGGTCAAGCCATATAGTTATATCGGCATATAAGTTGTTTTATTGACACTAGAAGCGAATCTTAATTTAAAAAAGTGTGAACGTCTAAGCAGACAATATACCCGATAATGCAATCATTTAAATCCTGGATGTGTATTTTATGCTATTGTATCGGGGATATATTTTAACAATGGAAATGCATCGTAGTAAAACAAATCGACAGTACATATTAATAATACACCGCATTTCTAAAAGTATTTAACAGTTAACATATAGTTATATCGGCTTTATCAGCCGTTTATTGAAACACTAGAAACGAATCTTAATTATAAAAAGTTTGACGGATAAGTAGACAATATACCGTGATAATGCAATCATTAAAATCTGGTATGTGTATTAATGTGCTATTGTATCCAAGGATATATTTTAACAATAGTAATAATCTTGATCAAACAAATCGGCATGTACAAGTTGATAATATACCGCAGTTCTACTAGTAATTATCGGTCCCATATAATTATAGGCCTTATATAATCCGTTTATTAGAACATAAAACGAATCTTAATTAAAAATAGTTTGCACGGATAAGAAAATATACGGATAATGCAATCATTAAATTCCTGGAATGTGCATTAATGTGCTATTGTATCGGATATATTTTAACAATAATAATGATCTTGATCAATACAAATTGGAATGTAAAAGTTGATAATATAATGCAGTTCTACTAGTATTTTCGGTCAACCAATAATTATATGGCTTATATAATCGTTTATTGGAACACTAGAAACAATCTTAATTAAAAAGTGTAAACGTCTAAGTAGACAATATACCGCGATAATGCAATCATTAAAATCAGGTATGTGTATTAATGTGCTATTGTAGGAGATATATTTTAACACTAAAATGAATCTTGATCAAAACAAATTGGCATGTACAAGTTGATAAGATACCAAAGTTCTTCCAGTAATTATCGGTCAAACCATTTGATTATATTGCCTTATATAATCCGTTTTATTAGAACACTAGAAACGAATCTTTATGAAAAAGTGTAAACGTCTAAGTAGACAATATACCGCGATAATGCAATCATTTAAATCCTGGTATGTGTATTCATGTGCTATTGATCAGGGGATATTTTTAACAATATAATGAATCTTGATCAAAACAAATCGGCATGTACAAGTAGATAATATACTGCAGTTCTACTAGTAATTATCGGTCAAGCCATATAATTATATGGCCTTATATAATACGTTTTATTAGAACACTAGAAACGAATCTTAATTAAAATAGTTTGCACGGATAAGAAGACAAAATACCGCGATAATGCAATCATTAAAATCCTGGGATATGCATTAATGTGCTTAATTGTATCGGGGATATATTTTAACAATAGAAATGAATCTTGATATAAACAAATCGGCATGTACATATCAATAAAATGCCGCAGTTCTACTAGTATTTAACGGTCAAGCCATAGTTATATCGCCTTGTATAAGTTGTTTTATTAAAACACTAGAAGCGAATCTTAATTAAAAAAGTGTGAACGTCTAAGTAGACCAATATCCGCGATAATGCAATCATTAAAATCCTGGTATGTGCATTAATGTGCTATTGTATCGGGGATATATTTCAACAATGGAAATGCATCATGATTAAAACAAATCGACTAGAACATATTAATAATACACGAATTTCTAAATGTATTTAATGGGCAAGCCATATAGTTATATGTGCTTGTATAAGACGTTTTATTAAAACACTAAAACGAATCTTTATTAAAAAAGTGTGAACGTCTAAGCAGACAATATACCGCGATAATGCAATCATTAACATCATGGGATGTGCATTAATGTGCTATTATATCGGTGGATATATTTAAACAATAGTAATGAATCTTGATCAAAACAAATCAGCATGTACAAGTTGATAATATACCGCAGTTCTACTAGTAATTTAACGGTCAAGCCATATAATTATATGGCCTTATATAATACGTTTTATTAGAACACTGAAACGAATCTTAATTAAAAATAGTGTACACGGATAAGAAGACAATATACCGCGATAATGCAATCATTAAAATCCTGGGATATGCATTAATATGGTATTGTATCGGGGATATATTTTAACAATAGAAATGAATCTTGATAAAAACAAATCGGCATGTTCATATCAATAAAATACCGCAGTTCTACTGGTATTTAACGGTCAAGCTATATAGTTATATCAGTTTATAAAAGCTGTTTTATTAAAACACTAGAAAAGAATCTTAATTAAAAAAAGTGTGAACGTCTAAGTAGACAATATACCGCGATAATGCAATCATTAAAATCCTGGGATGTGCATTAATGTGCTATTGTATCGGGGATATATTTTAACAATAGTAATGAATCTTGATTAAAACAAATCGTCAGTAACATATTAATAATACGAATTTCTAAATGTATTTAATGGGCAAGCCATATAGTTATATGTGCTTGTATAAGACAGATTTTATTAAAACACTAGAAACAGATCTTTATTAAAAAGTGTGAACGTCTAAGCAGACAATATACCGCGATAATGCAATCATTAAAATCTGGGATATGCATTAATGTGCTATTATGATCGAGGGATATATTTTAACAATAAATGAATCTTGATATAAACAAACGGCATGCATATCAATAAAATGCCGCAGTTCTACTAGTAATTAACGGTCAAGCCATATAGTTATATCAGCTTTATAAAATTTTATTAAAACACTAAACAGATCTTAATTAAAAAAGTTGAACGTCTAAAGACAATATACCGCGATAATGCATTATTAAAAAATTCTGGTATATGCATTAATGTGCTATTGTATCAGGGGGATATATTTCAACAATAAATGCATATGATTAAAACAAATCATAGTACATATTAATAATAAACCCATTTCTAAAAAGTATTTGGGTCAAAATATGTTATGGACTATAAGACATTTTATTAAAAACTGAAACAATCTTAATTAAAAATTGAACGTCTAATGACAATATTTCGCGATAATAATCATTAAAATCTTGGTATGGCTTTGTGCTTTGTTCGGGATATATTTTAAAATAATAATGAATCTTATCAAAACAAATCGGCATGTACAAGTTGATAAATACCGCAGTTCTACCAGTAATTAACGGTCAAAAGCCATATAGTTTATGATAGTATAAGACGTTTATTAAAAACACTAAAAACGAATCTTAATTAAAAAAGTTAAAGTTTGGAACAACATACCGCGATAATGCAATTTTTAAATCCTGGATGTGTATTATTTCCTATTTATCGGGGTATATTTTAACAAAGAATGTCTTGTAAAACAAATCATGTACAATAATAATAACCTTCTAAAGTAATTTCGGTCAAAAGCCTATAATTATATGCCTTATATAAACGTTTTATTAGAACACGAAACGAATCTTAATTAAAAATAGTTTTGCCGTGAAACAAAATACCCATAAAGAATCTTAAAATCCTGGAATTTTAATGTCTTTGATCGAGGATATTTTTAACAATAAAAGAATCGTATAAACAAATCGCAGTACATATAATAAAATGGCATTCTAATATTTAACGGTCAACCAATGTTATATCCCTTGTATAAGGTTTTTTAAAACACTAAAACGAATCTTAATTAAAAAAGTGTGAACGTCTAAGTAAAATATACCGCGATAATGCAATCATTAAAATCCTGGATTGGCTTTTCTATTGTATCGGGATATATTTAACAATGAAATGATCTGATTAAAACAAATCAAAACATATTAATAAAACCAATTTCTAAAGTATTTAAGGGCAAAATATAGTTATTGGTTTATAAGCTTTTATTAAAAACACTAAAAAGATCTTTATTAAAAAAGTTGAACGTCAAGCAGACAATATCCGCGATAATCAATCTTAAAATCCTGGGAATGGTTAATGTGCTATTGTTCGGGGATATATTTAACAATGAATGAATCTTGATAAAACAAATCACTGGAAATAATAATACCAATTCTAATAATTACGTCAAACCTATAATTATATGGTTATATAAACGTTTATTAAAACAAAACGAATCTTAATTAAAAAATTTGACGGTAAAAAGAAATATACCGCGATAATGCAATCATTAAAATCCTGGGATATACATTAATGTGCTATTAATATCGAGGGGATATATTTTAACAATAGAAATGAATCTTGATATAAACAAATCGGGATAACACATATCAATAAAATGCCGCAGTTCCCATAGTATTTAACGAGTCAAAGCCATATAGTTATATCGCCTTGTATAAGTTGTTTTATTAAAACACTGAAGCGAATCTTAATTAAAAAGTGTGAACGTCTAAATGAACAATATACCGCAATAATGCAATCATTTAAAATCTGGTATGTGCATTAATATGCTATGTATCAGAGGAATATATTTCAACAATGGAAATCCATCTTAATTAAAACAAATCGTCTGATAAATATTAATAATACACCAGATTTCTAAAATGTATTTAATGGGCAATACATATAGTTATATGTGCTTGTATAAGACATTTATTAAAAACACTAGAAAACGAATCTTTATTAAAGTGAACGTCTAAGCGAACAATATACCGCGATAGTACAATCATTAAAATCTGGGATATACATTAATATTAACAATAGCATCAGGGATATATTTTAACAATAGAAATGAATCTTGATATAAACAAAACAGCATGTATCAATAAAATACCGCAATTCTACTATTATTTAACGGTCAAAGCCATATAGTTATATATCAACTTGTATAAAATGTTTTATTAAAACACTAGAAGCAGTCTTAATTAAAAAAAAAAGTGTGAACGTCTGAAGTAGACAATATACCGCGATAATGCAATTATTAAAATTCTGGTATGTGCATTAATGTGTGCTATTGTATCAGGGGATATATTTCAACAATGGAAATGCATTATGATTAAAACAAATCGACTAGTACATAGTAATAATACCGCATTTCTAAAGAGTATTTTAACGGTCAAGCCATATAGTTATATGTGCTTGTATAAATTTATTAAAACACTAGAAACGAATCTTAATTAAAAAGTGTGAACGTCTAAATGAACAATATTTGCGATAATGAAATCATTAAAATCTTGGTTTGTGCATTAATGTGTTATTGTTCGGGGATATATTTTAACAAAAATGAATCTTGATCAAAACAAACCATGTACAAGTTGAAAATACCGATTCCTACCAGTAATTAACGGCGCCTTAATTAATATGAGCAAGATAAGACTTTTATTAAAACACTAAAAACAATCTTAATTAAAAAAATTTAAACGTCTAAGTAGACAACATACCTTGATAATCAATCATTAAAATCCTGGAATGTGTATTTATGTGCTTTGTATCGGGGATATATTTTAACAAAAAATGCATCATGATTAAAACAAATCGACTAGTACATTTAATAATACACCCATTTCAAAAGTATTTAACGGTCGCCATAATTAATTATAGCCTTATAAAAGCTTTTATTTGGAACACAAGAACCGAATCTTAATTTTAAAAATAGTGTAAAACGTCTTAGTTGACAAAATAACCAAAAAATGCAATCAAAACCCTGGAATGTTTTATGTCTATTTAAATCCGGATATATTTTAACAATGGAAATGGAATCATTAATTATAACAAATCGACTAGGTAATATTAATAATACCGCATTTTAAAAAATTTAAGGTCAAACCATATAGTTATATGAGCTTGTATAAGACGTTTTATTAGAACACCAAAAACGAATCTTAATTTTAAAAAAGTGTGGCGCTAAAGGAAATATACCCCGATAATGCAATCCTTAAAACCTGGGATTGCATTAATGTGCTTTTGTATCGGGGGAATTTTCAATAAAATGAATCTTATAAAACAAATGGCCAAGTTAATAATAAAATCCGCAATTCTCAATATTTAACGGGTCGCCAAAAATGGCTTTATATAATTGTTTTATTAAACACTGGGAAAGGAATCTTAATTAAAAAAAGGTTTAAACGGCAAAGACAATATTCCGGATAAGAAATCATTAAAATCCGGAAATGGTTTTTGGCAAGTATCAGGATATATTTTAACAATGGAAATGATTGTAGTTAAAACAATGGCAGTACATATTAATAAAAACCGCATTTCCAGATTTAAAGTCAAGCCAAAAAGTTATATGGCTTGATAAAGGTTTTATTAAAACCGAAACGAAATCTTAATTAAAAGGGTGAACGTTTATAGAAATATACCGCGATAAACTATTAAAACTTGGGATGTTAATGTGTTATTGTTCGGGGATATTTTAATTTTAAAAGGGAATCTTAATCAAAAAAATGGCATGTCAAGTTGATAATATACCGCAGTTCTACCAGTTAATTAACGGTCCCTTTTAAATTTATGGCCTTTATAAACCGTTTAAAATTGGAAAATTCCCAGAAAGAATCTTAAAAAAAGTTTGAACGGCAAGTTGGTTTATAACTAAAATAAATATTAAAACCTTGGAAGTGTTTTGTGCTATTGTATCAGGATATATTTAACTGTAAACTTGATTAAAAAATTCAGCCATGGAAATTTGAATAATAACCGCACCCAAAAGTAATTTAACGGTTCGGGCCATTATTAAGGGCCTTTATAAACGTTTTATTGAAAACTAAAACGAATCTTTAATTAAAAAAAGTTTCAAATTAAGAAGACATTAAAATACCGCGATAATCAATTCAAAAACCGGATGTATTAATTGCTATTTATGGGGTATATTTTTCAAATGGAAAAACCCGGTTAAAACAAATCGGCAAGTTCCTTAATAATTAAAATGCCATTGAAAATTGTATTTAACGGGTCCAAATAAGTTATATAGGCTTTATAAATTTTTATTGAAACACTGAAACGAATCTTAATTTAAAAAGTGTAAAGTCAACAAAAAATACCGGATAATGCAATCATTAAAATCCTGGAATGTTTTATGTTTTCATGGGGATATAAACAATAAATGCATCGGGTAAAACAAATCATGGGTACAATAATTAAACACATTTTCAAAATTTAACTCGCCTAATTAATTTGCGTAAAGACTTTTTATTAAAACACTGAAACGAATCTTAATTAAAAAAGTGTGAACGTCTAAGAGATATTATCCGGATTGCAATCATTAAACCTGGGATTGCATTAATTGCTATTATGGGATATATTTTAAAATAATAATGAATCTTGATCAAAAAAATCGGCATGCAAATTGATAATATAGCTTCCCATTATTAACGGTGCATTAATTATATCGGTTGTATGCGTTTTAAACACAAAAGAATCTTAATTATAAAAGTTTGCACGGATAATAGACAAAACCGTGATAATCAATTTAAAATCTGTATTTATTAATGCTTTGTATGGAGGAATATTTTAACAATTTTGGAATCTTGATCCAAACAAATCAGATGTACGTTGATAATATGCAGTTCTCCAGTAATTATCGGTCGCCATATTATTATTGGTTTATAATCCATTTTATTAGAACACAAAACGAATCTTAATTAAAAATAGTTTACGGATGAAGACAATATAGGAAAGAATCATTAAAATCCTTTGTGCTTTTATTGTATCGGGGATATATTTCCAATGGAAATCATCAGTTAAAACAAACGACTAGTACAATTAATAATACACATTTTAAAGTTTTAAGGCATCCATATGTTATATTTGTTTGTATAACGTTTTTTGAAACATGAAACAATTTAATTAAAAAAATGTGAACGTCTAAGAGACAATATACCCGCAAAAAAATCATTAAAACCTTTGTGTATTAATGCTTTTTATAGGGATATATTTCAATAATAAGTCTTGTCAAAAAAATCGGATGTAAAGTTGATAAATACCCAGTTCTACCAGTAATTAAGGTCAACCATATAATTTATGTTTATAACTTTTATTGGAACACAAGAACCGAATCTTTAATTTTAAATAGGTGAACGTCTTGTTGACAATATATTAATAATAAATTATTAAAACCTGGGCATTAATGTTTTATTGTGGTATATTTAACAAAAAATAATCTTGATATAAACAAATCGCATTTCATATCAATAAAATCCCAGTTCCTTATATTTTAACGGTCGCCAATAGTTATATCGGCTTTATAAAGTTTTTTTATTGAAACACCCAAACGAACTAATTTAAAAGTTAAACTTAAGAACAATATACCCGAAATGCAATCATTAAAATCCTGGGTTTATTTTGTGTATTGTATCGGATATATTTTAACAATAAATGATCGTGAGTAAAAACAAATCGACTAGTACATATTAATAAACCCATTTCTAAAAGTATTTAAGGTCGGTTATAGTTATATGTGCTTGTATAAGACGTTTATTAAAAAACTAAAAGAATCTTAATTAAAAAGTTGAAGTCTAAGAGATAATATACCCGATAATGCAACATTAAAATCCTGGGAGGTTTTTGTGCTATTGTTCGGGATATTTTAACAATAATAATGAATCGTCCAAAACAAATCGGTTGTTATCCGCAGTTCTCCAGTAATTGGTCAAGCCATATAATTTATGGTTTATATAAACCGTTTTTTTGGAACAAAACCAATCTTAATTTAAAATATGGGTCTTGTTGACAATATAACAAATAATAATTTTAAAATCCTGGGAATCATTAATGTGCTATTGTTCGGGGATATTTTAAAAAGTTTTGATATAAACAAAACATTCTATCAATAAAATGCCGGTTCTAAATATTTAACGGTCAACCATAAGTTTATCGGCTTGTATAAAATTTTTATTAAAACCTGAAAAATCTTAATTAAAAAAGTGTGAACTCTAAGTGACAATTACCGCGATAATGCAATTTTAAAATTCTGGTATTGCATTAATGTCTATTTATCGGGGATATATTTCAACAATGGAAATGCTTAGTTAAAAACAAATCACAGTACATATTAATAATAACCGCATTTTAAAAGTGTTTGGTCCAAGCCATATGTTATATTGCTTTAAAGGCTTTTATTAAAACACAAACGAATCTTAATTAAAAAGGTGAACGTCTAAGTAGACAATATGCGATAATGCAATCATTAAAATCTTTATGTGCTTTTGCTTTTAGGGGGATATATTTTAACAATAATAAAGAATCTTGATCAAACAAATCGGCATGTACAAGTTGATAATATACCGCAGTTCTACCAGTGATTGGTCAAGTCCATACAGTTATATGGACTTATATCAAGCGTTACATTGAAACACCAAATAAAATCGCATGTCAAAGAGTGTGCACGCACGTAGACAATATCCACATAAAGCAATCGTAAAATCCTGAGATGTCCATTTACGTACTGTTGTATCAGTTGATATATTTTACAACTGATATGAATCTTGATCAAAACAAATCAGCACGTACAGTTGATAACATACCGCAGTTCTACTAGTGTTAAACGGTCAAATATATAGTTATATTGGCTTATATTAGCCGTTTTAAAGTTATATGGGCATATTCAAGACGTGTCAACCTATATAGTTATATGGAGCTATATAAGCCGTTTTATTGAAACACTGAAACTAATCTTAATTAAAAAAGTGTGAACGTCTAAGTAGACAATTTACCGCAGTAATGCAATCATTAAAATCCTGGCATGAGTATTAATGTGCTATTGATCAGGGATAAATTTAACAATAAAATGAATCTTGATCAAAACAAATCGACATGTACAAGTTGATAATATACCGCAGTTCTACTAGTATTTAACGGTAAAAGCCATAGTTATATCACTATATAAGCGTTTTATTGAAACACTGAAACGAATTTTAATTAAAAAGAATGTAACGTCGAAGTAGACAATATACCGCGATAATGCAATCATTTAAATCCTGGAATGTGCATTAATGTGCTTTATGGGGGATATATTTTAACAATAAAATGAATCTTGATCCAAAACAAATCGGCATGTACAAATTGATAACATACCGCAAAGTTCTACTAGGTTTTAAACGGTCAAACCCATATATTATTATGGGCTTATATAGGCCGTTTTTTGAAACCTAGGAAACGAACTTAATTAAAAAAGTGTGAACGTCTAAGTAGACAATATAACCAATAATGCAATCATTAAAATCCAAGGATTATTTTTTCTATTGTATCCAGGGAATAAATTTAACAATGAAATGAATTTGGATCAAAACAAATCGACATGTACAAGTTGATAATATACCGCAGTTCTACTAGTATTTTGGGTAAAAGCCATATAGTTATAAACATATAAGCCGTTTTAATTTGAAACACTGGAAACAATTTTTAATTAAAAAGAATTGAACGTCTAAATAGACAATATACCGCGATAAATGCGATCTTTAAATCCTGGAATTTGCATTAAGTCTATTTGTATCCGGGGATATATTTTAACAATAAAAATAATCTTATCAAAACAAATCGGGTATAACCAATTGATAATAAAGTTCTACATATTAAACGGTCAACCATATATTTAAATGGGGGTTTATAAGCCGTTTTTTAAAACACTAGGAAACAAATCTTAATTAAAAAATAATTTAAACGTCTAAATGAACAATATAACCAAATAATGCAATCAATTAAAATCCTGGCATGAGTTTAATGTGCTATTGTATCCAGGGATAAATTTAACAAATAGAAATAATCTTGATCAAAACAAATCGACATTACAAGTTGATAACTGCAGTTCTACTAGTATTTAACGGTAAAGCCAATATAGTTATATCCGGCTTACAAAGATTTATTGAAATACTAAGGAAACGAATCTTAATTAAAAAAGTGTACGGATAAAGAAGACAATATACCACGATAATGCAATCATTAAAATCCGGGATTCATTAATGTGCTTATTAACATCGAGGGATATATTTTAACAATAATAAAGAATCATGATCCAAAACAAAATAAAGCATGTTGAAATTAATAATATACCGAAGTTCTACAAATATTTGACGGTCAAAATTTATAGGTTATATCGGCCTTTATAAATCATTTATTGAAACACTGGAAACTAATTTTAAATTTAAAAGGATGTTGACCGTCTAAGTAGACAATATACCCGATAATGCAATTTTAAATCCTGGAATGTGCATTTGGCTTTTGTATCGGGGATATTTTTAACAATAAAAGGCAATGCAGTCAAAAAAAACAAACCAAGTTGATAAATATGCGGTTCTACTAATTTTAAGGTCCAAGCCATATAGTTATATTGGCTTATATAAGCCGTTTTATTAAACACTGAAACTAAGGGTAAAATTAAAAATTAAGGAAAAGGAGCCAAACCGCGATAATGCAATCATTAAAATCCTGGGAATGCATTAATGTCTTTTGTTCATGGGAATAATTTTTAACAATTGGGAATCTTGATCCAAAAACAAATCCCGGGTATTTACAAAGTTGATAAATACTGCAGTTCTACCAGTATTAAACGGGTCAAGCCATATAGTTATATGGGCATTTATAAACCCGTTTTTTGAAACACTGAAACGAATCTTAATTAAAAGTTAAACGTCTAAGTAGGCAATTTACCGCGGTAATTGCAATTTAAAATCCTGGCATGGTATTTTGTGCTGTTGTTCAGGGGATACTTTTAAATAATAGTTTGAATCTTTAAAAACAAATCGACATGTTCAAGGTTGATAATATCCGCAGTTCTACTGGTATTTTAACGGTAAAACCATATAGTTATAGGCCTATAAAGCCATTTATTAAACATGAAAAGAATCTTAAAATTAAAAAAAAGTTTTGGATAAAGAAAACAATATGCCACGATATTGCAATCATTTAAAATCCTGGGATATGCTTTGGCTATTTAATTCGGGGATATATTTTAACAAAATAATGAATCTTGAAAACAAATCAGCATTACAAAGTTGATAATATACCCAGTTCTACCACCGGAATTGACGGTCAAACCCTTATAATTATATGACTTGTATAAGACTTTTATTAAAACACTAAAACAAATCTTAATTAAAAAAAGTTAAAACGTCTAAGTGGACAATATAAACCTAATGCAATCATTAAAATCCCGGGATATGCATTAATGTGCTAATTAAATCGGAGGGTATATTTAAAATAGAAATGAATATGATCAAAACAAATGGCATTTAAAGGTAATAATATACAGCAGTTCTACAAGTATTTAACGGTCCAAGCTATATAGTTATATCGGCTTTTATAAGTTGTTTTATTGAAACACTAGAAACAAAACTTAATTAAAAAGTGTGGAACGTCTGAGGAAAATATACAATAATCCAATCTTAAAATCCTGGTTATTGTGCATTAACGTGCTTTTCGTATCGAAGGATATATTTTAACAATAATAATGAACCTTGATCAAAAACAAATCGGCATTACAAGTTGATAATATACCGATTTCTACTGGTATTTAACGGTAAGCCATATAGTTATATGGCCTTATATAATTTTTATTTGGAACACTGAACCGAATATTAATTTAAAATAGTGTGAACGTCTTAGTTGACAATATAACGGCAAAATGCAATCATTAAAAATCCTGGAATGTGTATTTTGTGCTATTGTTCCCAGGGGATATATTTTAACAATGGAAATGAATCATATTAAAACCTCGACTATACATAAATAATACCGCATTTCTTAAAGTATTTACCGGTTAAGCCCATAGGTTTGGGAGCTTGTATAAGACTTTAAAACACTAGGAAACGAATCTTAATTAAAAAAAGTGTGAACGTCTAAGTAGACAATTTACCGGTTAATCATTAAAATCCTGGCATGAACATTAATGTACCCATTTGTATCAGGGGATACGTTTTAACAATAAGTTGAATCTTGATCAAAACAAATCGACGTGTACAAAGTTGGTAATATACCACCAGTTCTACTAAGTTTTAAATAAAGCCATATAGTTATATCGGCACAAAACCATTTTTTGGGAAATACTGAAACGAATCTTAATTAAAAAATGTGCACGGATAAAGAAGACAATATACCACGAATAATTCAATCATTAAAATCCGGGATATGCATTAATTAACAATTGTAATGGAAATATTTTAACAATAGTAAAGAATCATGATCAAAACAAATAAGCATGTTGAAGTTTAAATATACCGAAGTTCTACAAATATTTGACGGTCAAGCCGTATAGTTATATGGCTTATATAAGTCATTTTATTGAAACACTAGAAACAAATCTTAATTAAAAAAGTGTGAACGTCTAAGTGGACAATATACCGCGATATAATCATAAAAATCCTGGTATGTGCATTAATGTGCTATTTTATCAGGGGATATAGTTTTACAATGAAATGCATCATGATTAAAACAAATCGACTAGTACTTATTAATAATACCGCATTTCTACAAGTATTTAACGGTCAAGCCATATAGTTATATGGGCTGATATAAGCCGTTTTATTGAAAAATTATAAACGAATCTTAATTAAAAAAAGTGTGAACGACTAAGTTGACAATATACCGCGATAATGCAATCATTAACATCCTGGGATGTGCATTAATGTGCTATTGTATCGGGGGATATATTTTAACAATAGTAATGAATCTTGATCAAAACAAATCGGCATGTACAAGTTGATAATATACCGCAGTTCTACAAGTATTTAACGGTCAAGCCATATAGTTATATGGGCTTATATAAGCCGTTTTATTGAAACACTAGAAACGAATCTTAATTAAAAAGTGTAAACGTCTAAGTAGACAATATACCGCGATAATGCAATCATTAAAATCCTGGATGTGTATTAATGTGCTATTTTATCGGGGTATATATTTTAACAATAGAAATGAATCTTGATATAAACAAATCGCATGTTCATATCAATAAAATGCCGCAGTTCTATGTATTTAACGGTCCAAGCTATAGTTATATCGGCTTATATAAGTTGTTTTATTGAAACACTAGAAGCGAATCTTAATTTAAAAAGTGTGAACGTCTAAGCAGACAATATACCGCGATAATGCAATCATTTAAATCCTGGATGTTATTTATTGCTATTGTATCGGGAATATTTTAACAATGGAAATGCATCGTGGTAAAACAAATCGACTAGTACATATTAATAATACACCGCATTTCTAAAAGTATTTAACGGTCAAGCTATAGTTATATCGGCGTATCACGTTTATTGAAACACTAAAACAATCTTAATTAAAAGTTTGCACGGATAAGTAGACAATATCAATGATAATGCAATCATTAAAATCCTGGTATGTGTATAATGTGCTATTGTATCGCAGGATATATTTTAACAATAGTAATGAATCTTGATCAAAACAAATCGCGTACAAGTCCATAATATACCGCAGTTCTACTAGTAATTATCGGTCAAGCCATATAATTATATGGCCTTATATAATCCGTTTTATTAGAACACTAGAAACGAATCTTAATTAAAAATAGTTTGCACGGATAAGAAGACAATATACCGCGATAATCAATCATTAAATTCCTGGATTGATTAATGTGCTTGTATCCGGGGGTATATTTTAACAATAATAATGAATCTTTGATCAAAACAAATTGGAATGTAAAAGTGATAATATAATGCAGTTCTACTAGTATTTTACGGTCAAGCATATAATTATATGGGCTTATATTTTATTGGAACACTAGAAACGAATCTTAATTAAAAAGTGAAACGTCTAAGTAGACAATATACCGCGATAATGCAATCATTAAAATCCAGGTATGTGTATTAATGTGCCGTATCGGGAGATATATTTTAACACTAGAAATGAATCTTGATCAAAACAAATTGGCATGGTACAAGTTGATAAGATACGAAGTTCTTCCAGTAATTATCGGTCAAGCCATTTGATTATATTGCCTTATATAATCCGTTTTATTAGAACACTAGAAACGAATCTTATGAAAAAGTGTAAACGTCTAAATGACAAAATACCGCGATAGCAATCATTAAAATCCTGGTATGTGTATTCATTGCAATGTATCAGGGAATATTTTAACAATAGTAATGAATCTTGATCAAAACAAATCGGCATGTACAAGTAGATAATATACTGCAGTTCTACTAGTAATTATCGGTCGCCATATAATTATATGGCCTTATATAATAGTTTATTAGAACACTAGAAACGAATCTTAATTAAAATAGTTTGCACGGATAAAGAAGACAATATACCGCGATAATGCAATCATTAAAACCTGGATATGCATTAATGTGCTATTGTATCGGGGATATATTTAACAATAAAATGAATCTTGATATAAACAAATCGGCATTACATATCAATAAAATGCCCAGTTCTACTAGTATTTAACGGTCGCCAATAGTTATATCGCCTTGATAAGTTGTTTTATTAAAACACTAGAAGCGAATCTTAATTAAAAATGTGAACGTCTAAAGTAGACAATATACCGATAATGCAATCATTAAAATCCTGGTATGTGAATTAATTGCTATTGTATCAGGGGATATATTTAACAATGGAAATGCATCATGATTAAAACAAATCGACTAGAACATATTAATAATACACGAATTTCTAAATGTATTTAATGGGCAAAGCCATATGTTATATGTGTTTGTATAAGACTTTTATTAAAACACTAAAAACGAATCTTTATTAAAAAGTGTGAACGTTAACAACAATATACCGCGATAATGCAATCATTAAAATCCTGGATTGCATTAATGTGCTATTGTATCGGGGATATATTTTAACAATAGTAATGAATCTTGATCAAAACAAATCGCATGTACAAGTAGATAATATACCGCAGTTCTACTAGTAATTATCGGTCAACCATATAATTATATGGCCTTATATAATACGTTTATTAGAACACTAGAAACAATCTTAATTAAAAATAGTTTCACGGATAAGAAGACAATATACCGCGATAATGCAATCATTAAAATCCTGGGAATGCATTAATGTGCTATTGTATCGGGGATATATTTTAACAATAGAAATGAATCTTGATATAAAAAATCGGCATGTACATATCAATAAAATGCCGCAGTTCTACTAGTATTTAACGGTCAAGCCATAGTTATATCGCCTTGTATAAGTTGTTTTATTAAAACACTGAAGCGAATCTTAATTAAAAAGGTGAACGTCTAAGTAGACAATATACCGCGATAATGCAATCATTAAAACCTGGTATGTGCATTAATGTGCTATTGTATCGGGGGATATATTTCAACAATGGAAATGCATCATGATTAAAACAAATCGACTAGTACATATTAATAATACACGAATTTCTAAATGTATTTAATGGGCAAGCCATATAGTTATAAAGCTTTATAAGACTTTTATTAAAACACTAGAAACGAATCTTAATTAAAAGTGTGAACGTTCATAGGAAAATAAGGCGATAATGCAATCATTAAAATCTTGGTATGCATTAATGTGCTATTGTATCGGGGATATATTTTTAACAATGAAATGAATCTTGATATAAACAAAACGGCATGTACATATCAATAAAATGCCGCAGTTCTACTTGTATTTAACGGTCAAGCATATAGTTATATCGGCTTGTATAAAATGTTTTATTAAAACACTAAAGCCAATCTTAATTAAAAAGGAACGTCTAATAGACAATATACCGCGATAATGAATTATTAAAATTCTGGTATGTGATTAATTGCTATATCGGGATATATTTCAACAATGGAAATGCATTATGATTAAAACAAATCGACTAGTACATATTAATAATACACCGCATTTCTAAAAGTATTTAACGGTCAAGCTATAGTTATATGTGCTTGTATAAGACTTTTATTAAAAAATTATAAACGAATCTTATTTAAAAAGTGTGAACGTCTAAGTTGACAATATACCGCAATAATGCAATCATTAAAATCCTGGGATGTGCATTAATGTGCTATTGTATCGGGGGATATATTTTAACAATAATAATGAATCTTGATCAAAACAAATCGGCATGTACAAGTTGATAATATACCGCAGTTCTACTAGTATTTAACGGTCAAGCCATATAGTTATATGAGCTTATATAAGACGTTTTATTAAACACTAAAACGAATCTTAATTAAAAAGTGTAAACGTCTAAGTAGACAACATACCGCGATAATGCAATCATTAAAATCCTGGAATGTGTATTTTATGTGCTATTGTATCGGGGATATATTTTAACAATGGAAATGCATCATGTTAAAACAAATCACTAGTCACATAAAATACACCGCATTTCTAAAAGTATTTAACGGTCCAAGCCATAATTATATAGCCTTATATAAGCCGTTTTATTGAACACAAGAACCGAATCTTAATTTAAAATAGTGTGAACGTCTTGGTTGACAATATAACAAAAATGCAATCATTAAATTCCAATGTGTATTATGTGCTATTGTATCGGGGAATATTTTAACAATGGAAATGAATCATATATAACAAATCGACTAGTACATATTAATAATACCGCATTTCTAAAAATATTTAACGGTCAAGCCCTATAGTTATATGAGCTTGTATAAGACGTTTATTAGAACACCAAAAACCGAATCTTAATTAAAAAGTGTGAACGTCTAAGTAGATAATATACCGCGATAATGCAATCATTAAAACCTGGGATTGCATTAATGTGCTATTGTATCGGGGATATATTTTTAACAATAGAAATGAATCTTGATATAAACAAATGCATTTCATATCAATAAAATCCAGTTCTATTAGTATTTAACGGTCCAAGCCAATAGTTATATCGGCTTATAAGTTGTTTTATTGAAACACTGAAGGAATCTTAATTTAAAAAAGTTAAACGTCTAGCAGACAATATACCGCGATAATGCAATCATTAAAACCTTGAATGTGTATTTATGTGCTATTGTATCGGGGATATATTTTAACAATGGAAATGCATCGTGAGTAAAACAAATCGACTAGTACATATTAATAATACACCGCATTTCTAAAGTATTTAACGTCAAGCCGTATAGTTATATGTGCTTATAAGACGTTTTATTAAAACACTAGAAACGAATCTTAATTAAAAATGTGAACGTTAAGAGATAATTATACCGCGATAATGCAATCATTAAAATCCTGGGATGTGCATTAATGTGCTATTGTATCGGGGATATATTTTAACAATAATAATGAATCTTGATCAAAAAAATCGGCATGTCAAGTTGATAAATACCGCAGTTCTACCAGTTATTAACGGTCAAGCCATATAGTTATATCGGCTTGTATCAGCCGTTTTATTGAAACACTAGAAAAGAATCTTAATTATAAAAAGTTTGCACGGTAGTAGACAATATACCGTGATAATGCAATCAAAAATCCTGGTATGTGTATTAATGTGCTATTGTATCGGAGGATATATTTTAAAATAGTAATGAATCTTGATCCAAACAAATCAGCATGTACAGTTGATAATATACCGCAGTTCTACCAGTAATTATCGGTCAAGCCATATTATTATATGGCCTTATATAATCCGTTTTATTAGAACACTGAAACGAATCTTAATTAAAATAGTTTGCACGGATAAGAAGACAATATACCCGATAATGCAATCATTAAAATCCTGATATTGCATTAATGTGCTATTGTATCGGGGATAATTTCAACAATAAATGCATCATGATTAAAAAAATGACTAGTACATATTAATAATACACCGCATTTCTAAATGTTTTAACGGGCATCCCATATAGTTATATTCTTGTATAAGACGTTTTATTGAAACACTAGAAACGAATTTAATTAAAAAAGTGTGAACTCTAAGTAGACAATATACCGCAATAATGCAATCATTAAAATCCTGGTATGTGTATTAATGTGCTTTTGTATCGGGGGATATTTTTAAAATAATAATGAATCTTGATCAAAACAAATCGGCATGTACAAAGTTGATAATTACCGCAGTTCACCATAATTAACGTCAAATTATATGGCCTTAATAAGCCGTTTATTGGAACACAAGAACCGAATCTTAATTTTAAATAGTGTGAAGGTCTTAGTTGACAATATAACATAATGCAATTATTAAAATCCTGGGATATGATATGTGCTATTGTATCGGGGATATATTTTAACAATAGAAATGAATCTTGATATAAACAATCGGCATGTTCTATCAATAAAATGCCGCAGTTCTATTAGTATTTAAGGTCAGCTATGTTATATCGTATATAAGTTGTTTTATTGAAACACTAGAAGCGAATCTTAATTTAAAAAAGTAAACGTCTAAGCAGACAATATACCGCGATAATGCAATCATAAATCTGAATGTGATTGCTATTGATCAGGGTATATTTAACATGGAAATGCACTGAGTAAAACAAATCATAGTAATATTAATATCCATTTCTAAGTATTTCAGTCGCCTCATAGTTATACTTGTATAAGACGTTTTATTCATAAAACAATTATTAAAAGTGTGAACGTTAGAATAATACGCGATAATGCAATCATTAAAATCCTGGGATGTATTAATTCTATTGTATCGGGGATATATTTTAAAATAATAAGAATCTTGATCAAAAAATCGCATGTACAAGTTGATAATATACCGCAGTTCTACCAGTTATTAACGGTCAAGCCATAAGTTATATCGGCTTGTATCACCGTTTTATTGAAACACTAGAAAAGAATCTTAATTATAAAAAGTTTGCAGGATAAGTAGACAATATACCGTGATAATGCAATCTAAAATCCTGGTATGTATTAGTGTTATTGTATCGGAGGATATATTTTAACAATAGTAATGATCTGATCCAAACAAATCAGCATGTACAAGTTATAATAACCGCATTCTAATTATCGGTCAACCATATAATTATATGGTTATAAATCGTTTTATTAGAACACTAGAAACGAATCTTAATTAAAAAGTTTGCACAGATGAAGACAATATACCGCGATAATGCAATCATTAAAACCTGGTATGTGTAATGTGCTATGTATCGGGGAATATTTTCCAACAATAATGATTGATTAAAACAAATCGACTAGTACATATTAATAATAACCCGCATTCTCAAATTATTTGGGCATCCATATAGTTATATGTGCTTGTATAAGACGTTTTATTGAAACACTAGAAACGAATCTAATTAAAAATTGTGAACGTCTAAGTAGACAATATAACGCAATTATGCAATCGTTAAAATCCTGGGATGTGTATTTATGTGCTATTGTATCGGGGGATATATTTTAACAACAAATGAATCTTGATCATAACAAATCGGCATGTACAAGTTGATAATATACCGCAGTTCTACCAGTAATTAATGGTCAAGCCATATAATTTATATGGCCTTATATAAGCCGTTTTATTGGAACACAAGAACCGAATCTAATTTAAAATAGTGTGAACGTCTTAGTTGACAATAATATAATAATGCAATTATTAAAATCTGGGATATGCATTAATGTGCATTGTATCGGGGATATATTTAACAATAGAAATTAATCTTGATATAAAACAAAACGGCATGTACATATCAATAAAATGCCGCAGTTCTACTAGTATTTAACGGTCAAGCACAATAGTTATATCGGCTTGTATAAAATGTTTTATTAAAACACTAGAAGCGAATCTTAATTAAAAAGTGTGAACGTCTAAGTAGACAATATACCGCGATAATGCAATTATTAAAATTCTGGTATGTCATTAATGTGCTATTGTATCGGGGGGATATATTTCAACAATGGAAATGCATTATGATTAAAACAAATCGACTAGTACATATTAATAATACACCGCATTTCTAAAAGTGTTTAACGGTCAAGTTCATAGTTATATGTGCTTGTATAAGACGTTTATTAAAACACTAGAAACGAATCTTAATTAAAAAGTGTGACCGTCTAAGTAGACAATATACCGCGATAATGCAATCATTAAAATCTTGGTATGTGCATTAATGTGCTATTGTATCGGGGATATATTTTAACAATAATAATGAATCTGATCAAAACAAATCGGCATGTACAAGTTGATAATATACCGCAGTTCTACCAGTAATTAACGGTCAAGTTCTACAGTTATATGGACTTATATCGAGCGTTACATTGAAACACCAAAATAAAATCGCATGTCAAAGAACTGTGCACGTACACGTAGACAATATCCAGCAATAAAGCAATCCGTAAAACTGAGATGTCCATTTACGTACTGTTGTATCGGGGATATATTTTACAACTAATATGAATCTTGATCAAAACAAATCGGCACGCTAAGTTGATAACATACCGCAGTTCTACTAGTGTTAAACGGTCAAGCCAATAGTTATATTGGCTTATATTAGCCGTTTTAAAGTTATATGGGCATATTCAAGACGTAGCTCTTATAGTTATATGGGCTTATATGTGTTTATTGAAACACTAGAAACTAATCTTAATTAAAAAGTGTGAACGTCTAAGTAGACAATTTACCGCGGTAATGCAATCATTAAAACTCTGGCATGAGTATTAATGTGCATTGTATCAGGGATAAAATTTAACAATAGAAATGAATCTTGATCAAAACAAATCGACATGTACAAGTTGATAATATACGCAAGTTCTACTAGTATTTAATCGGTAAGCATATAGTTATATCAGCTTATATAAGCTGTTTTATTGAAACACTGAAACGAATTTTAATTAAAAAAGAATGTGAACGTCTGAAGTAGACAATATACCGCGATAATGAATCATTTAAACTGGAATGCTATTAATGTGCTATTGTATCGGGGATATATTTTAACAATAGAAATGAATCTTGATCAAAACAAATCGGCATGTACAAATTGATAACATACCGCAGTTCTACTAGTGTTAAACGGTCGTCTATAGCTATATGGGCTTATATAGGCGTTTTATTGAAACACCTAGAAACGAACCTAATTAAAAAAAGTGTGAACGTCTAAGTAGACAATATAACGCAATAATGCAATCATTAAAACCTGGATGAGTATTAATGGCTAATTTATCGGAGGATATATTTTAACAATAGAAATGAATCATGATCAAAACAAATAGGCATGTGGAAGGTAATAATATACAGCAGTTCTACATGTATTAACGGTCAAGCCATACAGTTATATGGACTTATATCGAGCGTTACATTGAAACACCAAAATAAAATCGTACGTCAAAGAAGTGTGCACGTACACGTAGACAATATCCAGCAATAAAGCAATCCGAAAATCCTGAGATGTCCATTTACGTGCTGTTGTATCGGGATATATTTTTACAACTGATATGAATCTTGATCAAAACGAATCGGCATGTACAAGTTGATAACATACCGCAGTTCTACTAGTGTTAAACGGTCAGCCAATAGTTATATGGGCTATATTAGCGTTTTAAAGTTATATTATATCAAGACATAGCAAGTTTAATATTATAGGGCTTATATAGGTTTTATTGAAAACCAGAAACTAATCTAATTAAAAAGGTGAACGTCTATGACAATTTACCGCGGTAATGCAATCATTAAAATCCTGGCATGAGTATTAATGTGCTATTGTATCGGGAAATATTTTAACAATAGAAATGAATCTTGATCAAAACAAATCGACATGACAAGTTGATAATATACCGCAGTTCTACTAGTATTTAACGTAAAGCCAATAGTTATATCAGCTTATATAAGCCGTTTTATTGAAACACTGGAAACGAATTTTAATAAAAGAAGTGAACGTCTAAGTAGACAATATACCGCGATATGCGATCATTTAAACCTGGAATGTGCATTAATGCTAATATCGGGATATTTTAACAATAGAAATGAATCTTGATCAAAACAAATCGAGTACGTTGATAATAACTGCAGTTCTACTAGTATTAAACGATCAAGCTTTATAATTAAATGGGGTTATATGCCTTTTATTAAACACCAGAAACAAACTTAATTAAAAATAGTGTAAAACGTCAATAGACAATATAACGCAATAATGCAATCATTAAATCCTGGCATGAGTATTAATGTGCTATTGTATCAGGGAAAATTTAACAAAGAAATGAATCTTGATCAAAACAAATCGACATGTACAAGTTGATAATATACCGCAGTTCACTAGTATTTAACGGTACAATGTTATATCAGCTTATATAAGCCGTTTTATTGGAAACACTGAAACGAATTTTAATTAAAAAGAATGTGAACGTCTAAAGACAATATACCGCGATAATGCGATCATTTAAACCTGGAATTGCATTAATGTGCTATTATCGGGGATATATTTTAACAATAAAATGAATCTTGATCAAAACAAATCGGTAAAACAAGTTGATAATACACTGCAGTTCTACTAGTATTAAACGATCAAGCCCATATATTTAAAATGGGTTATATAAGCCGTTTATTAAAACACTAGAAACAAATCTTAATTAAAAATAGTAAACGTCTAAGTAGACAATATAACAATAATGCAATCATTAAAATCTGGCATGAGTATTAATGTGCTATTGTATCAGGGATAAAATTTAAAATAGAAATGAATCTTGATCAAAACAAATCGACATGTACAAGTTGATAACATACCGCAGTTTCCTGGTATTTAACGGTAAAGCCATATAGTTTATCGGCTTACATAGTTTTATTGAAATACTAGAAACGAATCTTAATTAAAAAGTGTGCACGGATAAGAAGACAAATACCACGATAATGCAATCATTAAAACCTGGGATATGCATTAATGTTATTGTATCGGAGGATATATTTAACAATAGTAAAGAATCATGATCCAAAACAAAATAAGCATGTTGAAGTTAATAAATACCGAAGTTCTACAAATATTTGACGGTCAGCCGTATAGTTATATCGGCTTATATAAGTCATTTATTGAAACATGGAAACGAATTTTAATTAAAAGGATGTGACCGTCTAAGACAATATACCGCGATAATGCAATCATTTAAATCCTGGGATGTGCATTAATGTGCTATTGTATCGGGGGATATATTTTAACAATAGTAATGAATCTTGATCAAAACAAATCGGCATGTACAAGTTGATAATATACCGCAGTTCTACTAGTATTTAACGGTCAAGCCATATAGTTATATTGGCTTATATAAGCCGTTTTATTGAAACACTAGAAACGAATATTAATTAAAAAAAAGTGTGCACGGATAAGAAGACAATATACCGCGATAATGCAATCATTAAAATACTAGAATTTGCATTAATGTGCTATTGTATCGTAGGATATATTTTTAACAATAGTATGAATCTTGATCAAAACAAATCGGTAAGGTACAAGTTGATAATATACTGCAGTTCTACTAGTATTAAACGGTCCCTAAATTATATAGGCTAATATAAGCCAGTTTTATTGGAACACTAGAAACGAATCAAATTAAAAATAGGTGAAACGTCTAAGTAGACAATATAACGCAATAATGCAATCATTAAAACCGGGAGTATTAATGTGCTTTTGTATCGGAGGATATATTTTAACAAAGAAATGAATCATGATAAAAACAAATAGACATTTTGAAGAAACACTAGAAACGAATTGTAATTAAAAAGTGCACGGATAAGAAGACAATATACCGCGATAATGCAATCATTAAAATCCAGGGATGTGCATTAATGTGCTATTGTATCGGAGGAATATTTGAACAATAGAAATGAATCATGATCAAAACAAATAGGTGTTGAAGTTAATAATATACCGCAGTTCTAAAGTATTGAACGGTCAAGCCATACAGTTATATGGACTTATATCAAGCGTTACATTGAAACACCAAAATAAAATCGCATGTCAAAGAAGTGCACGCACGTAGACAATATCCAGCAAAATAGCAATCCGTAAAATCCTGGAGATGTCCATTACGTGCTATTGTATCGGGGGGATATATTTAAACAACTGATATGAATCTTGATCAAAACAAATCGGTATGCCAGTGATAATATACCGCAGTTCTACTAGAATTTAACGATCAAGACATATAATTATATGGGCTTCTATGCCGTTTTATTGAATTACTAAAACGAATCTTAATAAAAGGTGCACGTCTAGAGACAATATAATCAATAATGCAAATCATTAAAATCCTGGGATGAGCATTAATGTGCTAGTGTATCGGGGATATATTTAAACAATAATAATGAATCTTGATCAAAACAAATCGGCAAACAAGTTGATAAGTTACCGAATAATACAAGCATTGAACGGTCACGCACAATGTTATATAAGCTATACAGAGCGCTATATTTAAATAGCAGAAATGACTCGTAATCGAAACAAATCGCAAGTTTTAGTTGACATGTACCGCGATAACGCAATTATTAAATTCAGAGATATCAATTTAAGTGAATATAACGGGGTATATCTTCAAATAACAGGTATGAATCTTGATCAAAAACAAGTTTGGAACAAGTTGATAATTTACGTAAAACAAAAGTATTGAACGGTCAACTTAAAAATTATATGGGCT
>JAGSMT010000866.1:0-29870 GCA_029286875.1 Lamproptera curius
TCAGAAATTCATTACTTAAATTTTTGCCTCTTCAATTGGTGATTCACTGAAAAGGGTTTAAAAGTGATTAACAACTTAAGGATGGCGCTCTGGGGTCCCTTTAAAAAACACATTGGCCAAAATTTAAACAATACCTTTAAACAATTAAAACTGTTGATTAATCAGTATGGAGTTGACTGCCTGTATTAGTAAAGCCAACACTTTTATATAAAAGAGTCTGACTGCAGTCTCTTTTACAATAATTAGAACATAACATTTGTAAATAATTAGAACATATCATCCCCTTTAGCGGATTATCTTTTTAAAAATCACTATATAACTAAAATTTTAAAATAAAATTATTAAAATTCAAAAGTTTGGATTGTCAAAGTTCATTATAAAATTAATGATTTTAATAAAAAGTAAACTTTTTACAAAATAGTTTCTTAAATAATCAAGTTATCTAAGTAATTACAAAAGAAAATATTTAAAAATAATTATATAATGATAAAATTCGTTTACAAAGTAATTTCTATAAAATAATCAAGTCAATCTTAAAATACAAAAAGTAAAACAATAAAAAATAAATATATTAGTAAAAAAAATTAATAAATCAGTTTTATTTTTATTTAATAATTTGTCAAATTCGATTACTCTATGTCTAAAAATTACTTTATTTTTATTTTAAATTTCTATTTCTGTAAACATCGATTTCCTGTCATATTCAACGTCATCAAATATTAAGTTAATTCCATTAATGATTTAGCAAGTAACTGGATGGTCACAATGATCCATTGGGCGGCTATCATCTTCCTGTAATAAAAAAATTGTACTTAGTTATAATAATTCTTTTCTACAATTACCTGATAGTAGTCCTCTCACTTCTTCTTGTAATTTGAATTGTTGATTGGGATCTAATTCTTCTAAGTTGATCTGTTATTTTTTTATCCTTTAGTCAAGATCCTATTTGATATAAGCCTAATTAAGTTTAAACATTCTAAAGAATCTCTTCTGCACTTTCATCTTTATAATTCTCGTCAAACAAACACAAAAAAAAAGAAATCCTCATGGTGGAACTCAAATTTTAAAGCTCTTCTAGATAGCAAAATGCATCTTACATTCAAAAGACCAACGGAAGAATTATATAACTTTAAAAGCTTCAACTGAAGAAATTCATTTGGGTCTGAAAAGAAGATTAAGTTGGAACAATTATGTAATCTTCAACAGAACTACCTATCTCAATTTGGTCACATAAAGGTTAAATTTAACAAAACTTACACCCCCTTCTCAGCTTATAACAATTATGATTGGATTACACATTTCTTAAAAATATACTCCAGATACTGTTGAGCCAGCATCCTTTTTGAAAATCAATATTGGTCTTGCCCAAATCACAGCTACTTTTAGACCATTTCATTTGCAATTAACGTCAACAATATCATCTAGAAGAACACAACAACTGTAGACGTTTTCTTATAAAATTAAACACTTATCACTCAATCCAAATCAATACTTTTAAATTTTTCAATTTCTTTGTAAAACTCTGATTCCAGATGATTGGAAGATTGATTATTTAGTCCCATACTAAAACCTAACAAGGGAGAATTTCATTTAATTCTATAGACCTATTGCTTTGACATCTTGTGTGGGGAAAATATTTGAACAATTGTTGAAACAAAGATTAGAGCATTTTATAGAATTAAATAAAATATTACCTTCTAATCAATTTGGTTTTAGAAAGGCAGATCTTCAAGAAGAGTATTGCTCATTTACATTTGGACATCTTCAGCTTTCAAATCCAATAATGTTTTGGTCATGTATTTTTGATGTTGAGGGCTTTTAATAATGTAAATCATCATATTCTGTCTTCTGTACTTGTTGCCATTGGTCTGCCTGTTGGTTGTGCAATGGATGTTGATTCTTCATGGTGAAAAGTCTTTGTTAAATATCATAACAAGATCATTGGTCCCGTTTCTCCTATAAAGGCACCTGCCAAAAAGCATTCTAATCCTTTAATCTTTCATTGTATATCCAAACTTAGCAATTTTAGATCACAATGTAAGTAATCTACAATTTGCTGATGATTTGGTGGTATATTACTCTGATATCAACTCCATGAATATGCTCCTAAATTGAATAGTAGTTTAAAAATTTACATACCTATTTCAATTATCTTGCTTTAGACATTGATAGAAAACCAAAAGTATAGTCTTCAGTAAAAAGCCATTTCAGGTCAAATTATATTACAATATATGAACTACCAGCTGAAACGGAAGGCTAAGTTTTAGGTGTGTTGTTTGTAAACAATTTATCCTGGGGTAAATATGTTGATTGTGTGACTAACAGAGCTATAAAAGCGTTGAATATTTTGAGGTCTCTTGCTGGAACTTACTGGGCTCTGCCTAAAATTCTTAACTCTATATAAATCTCTTGTTCGTAGCCACTTTGAATACAGTTTCTTTTGTTTTGCTTCAAATAACCAATTTATTCTAATTAGATGTCATTCAAAATCATAGTCTTCACTCATTCTTAGCAATAGAACAACTCCCATAAATTCACTCCAAGTTGAATGCAACATTCCTCCTATTTTTTAAGGTTTCCAATATCTAAAAGGAGTTATTGTTAAATTACTTTCTATAAACAGTCACCCACTTATTAACAAACTTTTCCATCTGAACAATAGTTTCCTATGAATTCCCCTCTCTCAAGCAATTATCCCTATCTTTTGCATGAGCTTCCTTTTGTTAAATCTGGTCAATCACACAGCATCTTTAAATCAGATAACTGGGGTTGTTATACTAAAAGCTTGAAAGTATTATGAATCACATCAGCTAACCTAGAACAATAAACTGAGAAGATCGACAAAGTCTATAATCTTATATCTCAATATCCCAATTATAATCACATTTATACAGATGCCGAAAAAGGAGGCTATGGTTTCAATGGCATTCTATTACCCAGTTTGAAGTTTGGACGTACTAAATTAAACAAAAATTTAACATATTTTCTGAGAACTCTTCAATTTGTGCTGCATTAAAATTTTTGAAGATCGTTCTGAAAGATTTTGGTTAATCATCACAGACAGCATAGTGTTCTAAAAGCTTTACAAAATTACCAATTCTGTGCTAAGTCTAACTACATTATAACCGAAATCAGATATATACTTTATATGCTATCTAAAAAGATTACAATGTGGAATTCTTATGGACCCCTCCATATAGGGTCTCAGGCAACAGTTGCGGTTTCCTTCACGTGCAATTGTTGACAGCGACAGCGCGCCTGATAACAATGTTGCTATTCCGTACACTGATTTACTACCACTTTTAAAGTCAAAACAACCAAGGTTGGAAACATGTTTGGCGAAAGTTTTAGCGAAAAGCACTTGGTATGCTCAATCAACCAAGATATCGAATTCCTGGTTTTTGTAAATCCAGTATTTACAAAGCAGAAGATTTATACGATACTTTGCCGCCTAGATTTGGACATTGTAGATTTAATTCACATTTACACCATGCCATTATTAAGTCTCCTTCTGTTCATATTGCAATTCAGACGTCGATCAAACTTTAGACCAATATTCTTTGAATGCCCTCAATTCCATATTCAACCTTTGTTTATCATCTAATCCTGTTAAACTATCACAAAAGACCTGAAAATATACCTCATTCAAGACTTGCTTGGAATCATGATATGCATGACATCATCATGAATTTATTTCTAATACGGTTCAAAACATTTAAAAGGACTGTACTCCCCGGACTTACCTTAACATGGATATGTAACAATCCTGCAAATACAAATAATTTTGTTTGGATACTATATATTTATGGATTTGACTTCAATATTTGACAGTCAACATCAAAGGTGGCTTAGGCCTTATGATCAAGAATAATAAGACAAGACATGGCTTGGCCTTAACTCAATAACTATAAGAACATGGCTTCGGCCTTTAAATCTATAAAAAATTTGCAAATATTCCAAGAACAAGACCTGGCTGTATGGACTAAAGTCCTTTGCCTTTCCATTAGGGATAAATTAAAACAACAACAACAAACATTAATGATTTTCCGTAGGTTATTTCTGGGTCGTTTATTATTATAACACTGAATTGAATATTTAATCAACAAGAAAATTATGACAGTATTTTGGAAAACATCTTTTATATAATTTATAAAATGTAAACAATAATCAAAACAATTATATAAGTCAGTGTAGAATATAATGTCCATACGACAATTGAGATTGATTTTGGGCCTCATTAATTTGGTCTTGCAACTTATTTAACTTATGTGAAGCTAAATTTAAAGATTCTAAATCAATATTTATTAATGCAATAGGGTAAATTTATTTTTTTTTATTATATTATATTTGCAACGATCATCTTCTACAATATTAAAAGTTAATTTTAAGTTGGCTTGGTATATATTATTATATTTTGAGATGGTGAAAATTCAAGGTTTGAAAATAAACAATAATTATTTTCAATGATAAATATCCAGAACCTTTAATGTAAATCTTTTATTACATTGTCACATTTAAAGTTAATTTTCAAACTTGGATTGTCATAGATATATCTTCCATCGTTAAGTTTTGCCATACATTAATGTCACCATAAATTGTTTTAAGTTCACACATTTCAGGAAGTGTTAAAGTTATTTCCGTTAAAGTTTTGTTTCACAAGAAGGTTATTAATTGTGGATAAAATAGAGGTAATGGACATATAACATATTCATTATTAACATTCTTACAAATCATTTTATATTATCTAACAAGGAATAACTCAATCTATCGTCTGATATAGCCATATATAACTTAGAAGTATGAACAAGGACATAATGTTAAAATATTATTTATTTCATTAGGTGTAGGTAAAGGGTAAATTTTATAAATGTTAAACTTAATAAGGTTAATTAATGGTATTTAATAACAAATACTAATTTGTCATTATAAAATAAGAAACAAGGTATAGATAGGTCAATAATATTATGAATATTTTTTAAGATAATGAAACAGGAAACTCTACATTTTTCTTTATAATTTTACTGTTATACAGTTCATTAAATAATTTTGTGGAGTTAAAACATATGGTGCAAAATATTTGCTTTGCAAATAAAAAATTCAAAATTGTATCTAAAATATTAGATAAAGATAACAATGAACTTTCTATAATTCAATACAAATTTATTTTCTACTTCTAACTTAATATTAGTTTTATAATTTTCTTGAAATATGTAGTCAAGTTTTCAATTTGCTATTTAATCTAAGTTCATTATCATTTAACTTATTTATAAAACATTAATATTTTATAGTTGATTGGACAATATGTATATTGTCTTTCATTAAAAAAATAAACGATTTTCATTTTTGTTCTGAGTGAAATTGCTTCATCATACTTTCTTGCATCATCGCATCTAATGTGCCAAAAAGAATTTTAAATTTCCCACCAATTCTAGTGCTTTTAAATCGGTTTGGTAGTTTTTCCTAGTAAGATGAGACAATGAATCATATTTCAGATTATTAGCATTAATTAATATTTCTGAAGGACTTATAGCATCCATGAAATCTACTTCTATAACACTGAATTTTTACTTTCTCCAAAAGTTAGAAATCTTGTAATTGATTTTTGTATTTATCTAAATAAGGCTTTATTGGGACAACATTAACATAAGTAATAATTGTAGAAATCATTATAAAAATATGCAATTGCAGTCGGGTCAATATGTTCCCGGACTATATAAAATGAGTTGAATTGGTTCTGAGAAACTTGGATGAAATAACCTGAAAAATTGTAATTTAAGCAGGTTTAATTTCATTAATATGATATTTCAATGTTTTCTATTAATGCAAAAGTAACATTATTTTTCCATGTGTTTTAATATTTTTGAATGGTCCCTTTCCATATAGAGGACAAAGCTTTTAGCCTCTATGATGTTGTTTCAAATACCAAATTCTCCCTGTTTTATATGTTTTTCTTTGAAGAACTATCATAATATCTTTTCGAGACTCTTTTTTATTTATATTTGTAATCTTTATCGCGAATACTTCATTCTATATGTAAGCCGATATACTCATGATAAGTCTCTGTCATTTGATTCATAATACTACTAGGAATGATTGGCATGACCTATAATAACTCAAATGGGTGAAATCCGTATGCAATGTGGTGTTGTATTATATGATAAAATTGCAGTTGCTAAATAACAATGCCAATCGTCATGATTTTCGTTCACAAAGATTTTAAATATTCCTTGGTGTACATGGCTGCGTTCAAGTGCACCATTCGTTTGAGGATGATATGGGTTGAAAATAAATTTTTAATTTTAAAATTGTTGTTAGTTCTTTGAATATGCGATGTAAAACAAGTACCTTGATCGTCAGTATCATCTTAGGGAATCCAAATAATGAAAAAGTGAATTAATTACGTGCTACTTCATCTGGTACAGTGATCATCGGATAGGCACCCGAAAATTTAGTAAGATCATCTTGCAAAGTTAAAATGTATTTTAAATTTTTGTAAACCCGCTTCGGGCAAAGTACCTACAATATCTAAAGCTAAACGTTCAAATGCGGTACTAGATGAAATTAACCATAGGTGCCTTATACATGTTCTATGGCTTATTTATTTGACATCTTGCCAATCTTAACAAAACTTCTATATCTGAACGCATACTTTTCCAATAATACATTGTTTTTTTCCTATTGTACATGCGTTTTACCGGGTGACCAGCTAAAAGTCCGTGGTTTTCCTTAGAATATTTGGAACTTCAACTGGAGTAGGATATAATATTTGATTTTATATATATAAATTTTAATATTAGTTTCCATGAAAAATAAGATATAATATTGTAAAATTTTAACATATAATTTATTAAAAGGTTCTGAAAAAGTCTGAGATAACGAGCTCCTTATCCATAATCATTTTTGAGACATAATTATATTTCTTAACTTAAGTAAAGATTGTATATCGTTTTATAACTTGTTTCGTCGTAATGATGAACCTTAGTGTATAGAAATAAGTGTTTATCCTTTGATTTTAATTGATTTACGGTTTCCAATTCGCGTTCGGAAAGATCCAAGCATAGCGGAATTATCAGCCATTGTTAGGTTGTTCGCATGTGGCATAGAGTAATCAAGTCTAGTGACAACGGACAACAATTAATTTTTGTTTTGCTAAATGCAAACTTTGTTTTGTTCCTCAATTTGCGTATCATTTAATAAAGTTTTTGTAAATTGTTGTTTAAAATATTGTTCATACGAGGAATCATTAACATTACAATGAAAATGGCATTTACGGATTTCGAAGATAACCATCTGCATTAGGTTGATACGACCAGGTTTATATATAATTTCATAGTGTATTCTTCTAGTTTTAGTCGCCATCTAATAAACGACCGCCAGGGTCTTTAGCATTAAATAACCATGTTAATGGACGATGGTCTGTGACTATTTTAAATTTGTATCCATAAAGATAAGGTCTAAACGTATTTCACCAAAAAGAATGGCAAGGGTTCTTTCTAGTAGTAAGGTAACCTTCTTGTTTATTTAATGTACGCGACGCATAACAAATTGGTTTATCTTTTCCTTTTACCTTGTGATAAGACTGCGCCTACTGCATAGTTAGAAGCATCTGTGGTGACTATAAAAGTTTAGTAAAATCTGGATACTGAAGTAGTGGGCAGAAATTAACTATGTTTTAGAACATAAACCCTTGTTCTTGATCATAGGTCCAATTGAAATTGCGTCTTTCTTTAATAACAAGTTAGTGGTTTTGGTTAAATGGGAGAATTTCTTAAATCTTCGATTAATAACCGGTTAGACCCAAAAAGATTTTATGTCTTTGGGTGTTTTAGGTCTTGAAATTCGGAGATAGCTTTAATTTTATCTGGGTTTGGTAAAAGCCTTATCCGTAATTATATCCCAAGATAAGCGACTTCACGTCTTAAAAATTCACATTTATCAGGCTAACTTTAGATTACTTCTCCTAAATTTGAAAATACAAGTTTCAACTTTTTAATATGAATTCAATGTCCTGAGAATATACAATAATCGTCTAAGTAGATATATATTAATTGTAAACCATAAGGACTACGTTCATCAGCCTCTGAAACGTGGCTGGGGCTTTTACAAACCGAAAGGCATTCTTGTGATCAAGTGCCAGAATATGCCATTAGTAGTAACACTGATCCTGTTTTCTCAGCGTCTTTGGGATCTGGACATTTGATGAAAACCAGATGCTAAGTCTAGTGTAGAGAAATATTTCGAATGTCCTAATTGATCTAAATATCATTTATAAGAGGAAGCGGATAAATTAAAACTTGACATCATTTAATTGACGGTGGTATAACGATCCCCATTTTTTTACCGGAAGCATCAATCTTTTCAGCTCACAGGTCATTCCAAGGTGAAGTTGAAAGCCTAATAATATTCTGGTCAAGCATCTTTATTAATTTTGCTTTTCCATTATCTTTGAATTTCTGGAAGCGATATGGTTTTACGTGAATAACGGTGCATTCCAGTATTGATAAGTGTTTAACTACATTGGGTATGCGTTAAGTGTTCGCCTTCTAAATGAAAAATATCTGTATGTGATAAACGGTTCATTCCTTTCTTTTCTTGTGAATTTAAATGTGAACTTCAATTTGATCTAAAACTTTTTGAGGACGGTCTATTTTGAAACTATCTAATGTATGTATAACTTCATGTTGAGTGTCAGATGTTTTAATAGATGGAAGCTCGAATGGAGTAATTCAACGAAAATTATCTATTTCAATAGGAGTCTCTGTATATTTAAACAAAATATTATCTCTTATTATCTTTTAAGTAACTATACAATTAGCAATGTTGCGCCTTCACAAATTTATTGTCTAAAACTAATCTTCCTTTTGATTCAAAAATCTGTAAATTGAAACTGGACACTCAATGACCATTTCGAACCGTGGAGTATAACATATGATGGTTTACTAAAAATAAATAGGTATTTTATAACCTTCTAAATCAAAGGAATTGGTAGAATACTGTACGTCTATCTTGAAATGTTAGAAAAATCACTACCAATAATACCATCGTATATTAGGTTTATTGGATCATCAATTGCATGAAATATATAATTAAAAGTTATTCTTTTTGAGGACCACGATATTCGAAATCGATCTGTGTCGATCTAAAGATTCCAAATATGAATCATTATCGCTTAAGCCTTTTATTTTTATAATTTCTGATCCCAGAACTGGTTGTTTCGACAAACTAGATGGTTTAATTAGGGATATTGAAGAACCAGTATCGATTAAAAACATAAAGCTTGTCGTTTAATTTGTTTTTAAAAAACGTTAGGCAAAATTTTGTAATAATATTATTCATTTCATAAATTTTCTTATTCTTACAATCCTTAATAATAGAACTCGTATTATTATCACGGGTAGAGATTGCATTTCAAATTGGAACATAAAATATTTGAATTATTTTTAATTCGAGAAGTCTCTGAACTTTTCATTAACCTTGTCGATGATAAGAATTTATGAAACGGAGCATCAATTTTAGAATACTGAGTATTAGGCTTTGCTCATTAAAATAATTCTGGGTCAAAGGTGTATTAGTCTGTGCAACAGTGAATTGACCACAGCTGGTACGACCTTGAGACTTCAGATGAGACTCGTAGGGAACTTCTTTTAATAAAATTATCTTGCATCTTCCGTGATTTTATATCAAATGTTAGGATCACGGATTTTATAAAATTTTCAGTTTTCGTGTCTTTAATAATATCACGAGGTTCCGGAACACACCCGAAACCGTTTTAGTTTAAATGTTTGTTTTCATTAAGATCGCTAATTAAATTTACATATTTGGTGCTTGTGCACTCGATAATGTGCGATTATTTATATTAGGTTGCATGTTGTCGTTTTAAATTTAAGTTTGCGACATTCCTGTATTAAGTGACCAGGCTTTTGCAGTACCACATGATTTATGAAAATTAAAAATTAGGTTTATAATGATTTTGTTTGAAAAACTAGGGTTAAAATTTATGTTTAAATTTGGGCTTAAAATTTTTAATCTTATTCCTAAAACAATCAAATTACTATGACCAGATTTCGCAATTAAAACAAAATTTTGTGTCGAACTGTTCGATAAACGGGACAATTTATACAATTTCTCTTCTTCCGTTGCTTGTTTGAACTGGATAAAGATTTAGGATTCCTACAGCGAACAATATGAGAATAGTTTGAATTAATCCTAGTAAAAATGTTCAAAGCTAAATCTTCCATGGCTATTCTGCCTAAAGTTCGTTTTCTTTTCACACTATAGTGAATATCAGATTGCAATCGTGTTAGACACGATTCAATCCTTATAGAAATATTTATCACATCTTCGGAAGGTAATTGTTTTAATTTTGTAAATCTACTAGTAAATGGGTGGAGTTTTTCTCCCCGAAAGTTATTTTTAAAAACTGTTTGATCTCTGTCCAAGAATCAAAACATTTTTAAACAACATCTAATTGTGCCTTTCCTTGAGTTGTGATATTATATCTTACATACATTCTGTTGGTCTGTACTTGCTAATGAATTGCATTTTCCAATTCGTCAAAAAGCCAGGCAAAGACTGCGGTCTCCATTATACGGCTTAATAAATTTAGTTAAAACGGAAAGAGGAATTTTTTCGCCAATGTTAAAATCATTGAATCTGTAATATGCGACTGGTTTCCAGATTTCCCTTCTTTTTGAGAGGCATTAAAGATCTATATATTTTATGCAGTACAGATCATCAGAGACAAACAAGATATTAAAAAATATTTTTAATCACAATTTGTAAATAAAGTATTAATTAATATTAAAATGTTCTGAATAATAAAAACACTTGCACTATATTCACTGAACATTAAACTTAAGAAAAATATAATATAAACTCACAATAGTAAGACACTGCGAACATTTTGGAGAACGGCTTTTCCAAAGATCGTGTCGTGTCGCGCAATAAACGCAACGATGCTCGTAGTGTGGTGTCAACGTGACTTCGTGGATTCGGGTCGTATTCGGCGAATTCGAGGACACGTTGCCGTTGACCGTGAAAATGAATTGGAGCTGGTGGCGAGTCAAAAAATGTACAGTAATGATGTAAATTTTGGAAGTTGGTATTTTGTATATGTGATGCGGGCTCACACTGAGTGGAGGCTTGCCGTCGACCACGCAGCACAGGAATGTTTCGGTATGTGATGCGGGCTCACCTCGAGGTGGAGGCTTACCGTCGACCAGACAGCACAAAGGTGTTTGGTTTGCGATGCGGGCTCACGCTGATAGCGATCTGACCGTCGATCACCTTTGTCACTTGCACTGGGTTAAGGACCTACATCCACAGAGCCAAATATGGTGAAGGCGACAATCGGAATGCGACGCCTAACACCTAATAGATATCCCAGTCTTATTTATTTAATTTCCTAGGATATCCCTTCCTGACACCAAATTTTAAGGATGGCTCTGTGGGTCCAAAAAACACTTTTATTAGGCTGCAAAATTTATAACAATAACAACTTTAATAACAATTAAAACGTGTTGATTGAATAGTATGGAAGTTGACTGCCTCGTTTAGCTAAAGCCAACACTTTTATATAAAATGGGATGCTGACTTGTGCAGTCTATTTGTACAATAATTAGAACTAACATTTGTACAATAATTAGAACATAACAGAACGGTCCAGGCATTATGACTGCAATTCCACTTCCTGATGTTGAAGAGAGTTGGAAGGACACTATCTGGAGTTAAGCTTTGTATTAAAAAGTACTATTATCAGTAACCTTTATAATTCCGGGCTGTCAAGACGTGTGGAATAACGAACAGACTACCGACTTTTGACTAACGACGACTTTAGATTTTAATATTAAATCTACCTCTCTTTTTATCTATTCTGTGATAAATTTTTACAAATCATTTTTCTACAAAGCTACATGAAAAGCGTGTAATAAAATAATAACAATCAATAAAGCTTTAAATATTACAATGACTATATTAACCAGTTTGACTAACTGAATACAATTATTAAATGATAATAAATGCATAACAATCTACATCCTTTTCATTCGTGTTGCCATTGGTTGTTAACAGTATAGATAAGGGTGAACGTCTGAGCGACTGTTAAGAACGTTGTCAAAAGTTGCATGAAACTAGTAAATATTGATGAATTTATAAATTCAACTATTTCTAACCATTGATTACTAGGTGCTAAATTTTGAGATGCATCTCAAATCAAAACTCCATTACAGGACAACCCGGTTCGATAATGCGACAAAAACCCTTAAAATAAATGTTTAATGCAAAACAGGATCAAATTAAATATGACTGTTAATTTTCTTTAATCGGTTTATAAGTTGGTGCCAATATCTGCATCAATCAAGTGTGTTTAAATATAACTGTCTTCTGTCTAAGAGCAAATTTATTTTATAAAATTAAAATGTAAAGTGGTTCTAATTAATGAATTATTGATTAATTTAATTCTAGGTCCTTGAAAATTGAATAACCGAAAATAACAAAGAATCAACTTTTGATTGATAGTCTTGATAGGCTGCCTATCGGTTCTATTAAAAGACACCCAGATACGAACTTCAACAGTTAATAATTACGGTTAAGTTGATGGAATAGAGGTCAAGCGCAAAAAATCGTGGCTGCGGAGCGTCGAGAATGAACTGGTGTCAAGTGCTAGATGAGTGCCAGGTCATCGATATACGGCGAGGACAGTCAGGTGCTCTTTGAAAAACGCCGTAATCAGGGAATAGAGACCCTGCAGTACCACAGCACAGGTAGACTGATTTTCCGTTATCATGCTCGAAATCGCGCGCGGGTGCCCTCACACAACAGTTCAGATCCTCGGAGAAGCAACTCAAGATAGAATGTAATAGACGACTTGCGTCTAATTTGAAAACCCTCAGATCCAAACAGAAGTTGAAACAAAGTCGTCTTTCCGAAATAACGACTGTATCTAAGAAAAAGTACCTATGGCCGGTACAGACAAGATACTTTACCGTACTTTTCAGAGGAATGTCTTAAGTCGCTTGACTGTGAATTAATATGAAATAGAGACTTTGACAACATAGTATTTCAGATATCTATTGACCATTTTACACGCAAATACCCCTTCATACTGATCCAAATAATGAATGATTAGAGGTATCAGCGGTATGGGTTCAAGCGCAATCTGATCTAAGCGATCAAACATACCTAGGATGAAGCTCGGACGATGGGTTGGAGACAAAACCCTCCTCCAGTCACCTTAGAGCTAAACTTGCGCTTAGAGGAATGTGATTATAAATAAATTTAAAAATATATTTTTTATATTAAGGATATTTGATTGTCCTTATTACCTTCACAATTTTACAGTTAGAAGTGTGTGAAGTTTTGGTAACAATGTTTTTTTTAATTTAATAAAAATTAAAATTATATTTTCAAAAATTCTCTCACTTAAAAATTGTTTACTTTAATTTTTAATTTTTGTTTCACTTATTCAACTTTGCATGAATATGGATCTAAATGTTGTCTGCAATAAAGATTTATTATTATTATTATTATTATTATTTTTAAAATAATCCAAGTATGAGTGAAAAGAATATACACTTTTATGTATGAAAACTTATATTATGTTCCAATAATGCATACAAACTTAACAAATTAACATTATTTCACTTAAGCTTAAAAACATATTTGAATGGTATTACTTTAGGTTTCATTGACTTGAATTTTCAGCTGTCCCTAAAGATAACAATAAAATATTAGTGAATTTATTAAAACGACAAGTTGGGCTTTACAAAACTAAAAGTAAAACACCGCTGGCTTCTAGATAAATTGCCTTCCGTTCAAAGCGTTGCAAAACTTACGTGTTTTATCTTAAACAAAACAATTCTTCTGGTCAAAGCTATAAACCGGCAGATATTTTTTGTAATATTCGCTCTTTATACATCATTTGTAATAATGTTGGTTGAAAAATCTTTTCTTAATTATTACAGTTCAAGTTTTGTTCCTTCTTTTGGAAAACGAGTTTCAGTTTTTCAATTCTTAACCAATTAGGAACTATAACTATACATGAACAACTTAAGTTACTTATCCAAATGTTTTTGTAAAAGGTCTGAATTTTAAAAGTTTCACGTTCAGTATAAAAATCTACATAATAATGAATCTATAAAGTTCATTATTGTAATTGATGAACTTTATTTTATTTCTTGTTCCTGTTTATCTTAATAACTTACTTAAGATTTCATATTGATTCAACTTAAGAAACAAACAGGACGTTTACCAAATGGACGTTCAATTATTTCCGTTCGTCGTTATCCAATAATTACTCTTTGGATAGGTCCTTTGAAACTTTATAATACTTAATAATTATAAACTGTTTATACACTGCTTTGCGGCAACAAAAGGCCATTTGTTGCTTTCCATATAAAGATACAAATCTCCTGTGATACAATCACCTAGAGGTTGGTTAGGACTAGTAACTTAAACTGATGAAAAAAGCCCTCCTAAAGTACAACTGTTAAAGTCGCTGTCAGGTTAACATACAGAGCATAACAAAGTACGACAAGGGTAAGTGTTTCTTGATTCACCAAAGGTCAGGACTACTCATTAATGTAGGATTCTTGTTGAAATACTGAAAAGCTTAAGAACAGTTAACAGTAACTCTGGAGGAGTCGTTAAAACATTACAAATACCTTCAAAATATAAATGAAGTTAATTAAGAATTAATAAAATATTTTTATTTAATATAAGTGCATAATAAATAATAAAGTTACATATTCTGGGCAATGCTCAAGTAATTTCTATTTAAACGTCAGTGTTCTCTTGATATTTGCTTTACTATTTCACTCAGCATCCTTTATAAAAAAGACTTAACAGAGGGTGCATGAATTGGTTCTTCATTAATCGGAATCCCAGCGTAATGCAAAATCGTTTTCAATTGATATTGTAAAATAACTAAATAGAATCACAAGTTTCTGTACAAAATAACATGAATTTGAGGGAGAAATAAATTGGTTCTAACTTAATTTAAAATCATATATTATATAATCATATAATAATTTTCATAATTACCATTAACGCCATAATTTATTTCCCTGTAATATAGAACATTCAGTGAGAGTTCAGCTGTGATAAACAAAAAGTTATGATTCCTATGCGTGAGTTTATTGATCAATTAATAATTAATTGGTCAACTACTCAAATACAAAAAAGGATAAAATTATAAGACAAAAGACACAATCGGTTAATAATACTCTCTCTAAGTAGGCATTGTTCAGCGTAAAAAGTTAAACAACAAAAGACAAAATGTAATAAATTATGACCCTAAGAAGAATGGTAATTTCAGTGACTTTGAATGGGGAAGCGCTAGACCATCTTACTTACTGGTTGTTTCTCGGCATAACAAAAGAGATAAGTTACAGTGGGGCCCCCATATAAATGGACTGGCCAATAAACTTAGCTCCGCATATGCTGTAATGAGAAATAGAAAAATAACGTGAAGACAGCCCGCTTGGTATATTTCAGTTATTTGACGTATAGTGACACAATGTTAATTTGCCTAAAAATCCGCCGTTAACAATACAATTCTTCGTCCACACACAAAAGAAGCTATTCGTGCAGTCGTTTTTTTACTGTCAAGAAAATGCTAGAAATTACCATCCTCGGGGGAAAAGAAACGGGTTATGTCGGGCTCGCACCGACTAAAACCACCATGTATCTTTGACCTTTAAGGGTGGGGTTACGGGAACGTGTTTCCTTATCTGCCCCCTAGTGCGCCCAACAACCCCATCTGTCTCTGCGCGCGTTGGATTAGCGCACCTTCTCCTCAGCCCCCGTACCCCGCAGCGGCACCGTGTTAAAGCTCCACCCTGCTTCTTTTGGCCGCAGAAAGGAAATCGACGACACCTCCGAATTCCCTTCCTCGGCCTCCGACCTCAGCGGGCAACCCTGCCGAAGTCCGGAGGATAGGAGGCGGGCACATAATACAGACCTCCTCTTCCTCGCGACTCCTCCTCAGAGAACAGGGAAAGGCCGGTTTCCGCCTCATCCCGTCCTGCACCCTCTAAGACCCCATCCGGGCGGATTCTTATTCGCGGGGCAGCCTGCCCGGCCGCCCCCTCAGGCCGGCGGTTCCTCTTAACTTCGCCCGGGAAGCCGCAAGTACAGCCCACCAAGACAAAGGGCCAAACTTTCAGGGTTTCGAGCGTCCTGGTATACCTGGGCTAAAGAAATCACCAGAGAGTCTTCAATAAATTAAAATTTGACCGGTAGTTCCATATTTTTGAAAACTTTCTTTATGCAAAAAAAAAAAAAAAATTTTGGGAGGAATGGTAAATATAAAACAAACATAGTTTCAGAAATTCTTTTAAACAGACTGCGAAGAAAACCAAATTCTTGGGTCAATGTGTTCCTTTTACAAAAAAATCAAGATGACGTTCAAGATTTAAAATTAAAAAATTTACAAAACATTGTCAATACGTTTTTGTGTTAAAATTATTACAAATGTAAATGGTTTTAAATAACAGCTCTATAATGGAAACTTCTCCGACTTTTTCTATAAACCAAAATGGTGTAAAAAAGAGTTACTGGAAGGGTTGTGCTCAATATGACACCAAATTTTTAAAACATTTACGATGGGGTTACTGTGAACTGGGGAGGGTAACTTATAACCTTTGTGTGATCTTGTCCTAGTGGTGAAAGGGAAAAAAAACCAGTTGTTATTCTGGTTTATATGTATAGAGAACATCTCCTAAAAAATTAAGTGAGACGAGCAGAAGGGTTCCAGAAGAGAAGAAGAACCCCTTAGAAAAAAAGGGCAATCTGTTAAGGGAGGAACATTTGGGACAACTATAACCAAAGGCAAAGGATAGTGCCAACAAACAAACTCAATTCGGATATCTTGTTCGACAAAGGTTAAACTTCCAAAAATAATAAGAAGTGACTGAAAATTTGAAAAGACGATATCTAAATCGGGTAAAACAAGGGATGGGCGTCAGGATAATCCTAAATTTTTGGGCACCATTTGGGCTAGGTATTGGGGGGAAATAAAAATTTAGAAAAAATTCAAGGTGTACGCATCGGACACCGCCGTTCCCCGGGAAACCTTGGAAAACGAAAAAGTTTTCGACGACACAAAGGAAAAGCCCGTTTCTGCCTGCAGAAAAGGGACGAAAGTAACCTAAGCTACTGCCAGCGTCAACCTGGATGAAAAGAAACATGGACAAGAACCGGTACTGACGGTTAAGTGGGACGGGTCTTCAACTCATTCACCCGAATCTTGTCGATTTTGAACAGAACCAAACTTTCCCTGTTCCAAATGTAAAAATTTACAAAGGGTAAGGCAAATCTGGAAACCCTCCCCTGGGTAGGGCGTGTGCTTTAGTAACCGGAGGTCGGGTTTTCAACCTGCGGGGACTCAAAATTTTCATTTTGTTTTGTTGGAGGCAGGCCCGATCCCAAATTGTCTAAAAAAGATGATCCGTGGATGGGCAATTAAATGGTCCACCCACCAAACCGCATTAAGTTTGGTTTCGGTCCAAAACCCTCTAAGGATACGGGTTATTGGGAGGCCTATGTCCAGTGGACTTAAAGGTCAGGTGATGGTGAAGGGAAATGCGGAACGTAAAATAGGAAGTGAAACTGAAGAATAAATAAAACAAAGAAGGATAGAAAGGGAAAATGAAAAAATGGTCAGAAAAGAAAAAAACCAAAAAATAAAGATCAATTACAAAAGCCTTTTAAATTAATGCAAAGGCGATTCTAGAGGGACAGTTCAGAAAAGATGATTTAAACGGAGGGTTTAAGTCACCTTCTAGTAAGTCAGGCTCCATCATGTTTTCTTCCCAAAATTTATTGATCAATTTAATCACAATTATATAAACAATTTTTACTACCTATGAAGGTTAAGAAGGTTTAAATAAAAAAATGGATTATAAGATCTTTGGATTTTAAAGTGTTAATAAAGGTTTAAAAAGATGAGGAGCCACCAATGCAATTTGGGGTGGGTTTAAATAAAACCAAAATTTTTAAGGTAAAAATTTTATTTGCTTAATTTTATGTCCCTGAGGAATTATTTAATTTATACTAAAAGAATAGGAATTATAACGCGGTCCAATTTATAAAATATCTTTTATAGTGTCTTAACAAAACAAAGCATTTTAGTTTTTTATATTATTCACTTTACCAACATTTTTGTAAAAATTTAAATTAAAACTTAAACCCCATCAAATTATAATCATTTAAAAAAACCCTTGGTTTAGTTTCTTCTTTTAAAACAAGCTTTTTAAATTAAAAATTTAAATAATAAATAACCTGGACAAAAAACCAACATCCTAGCCCCCAAACTAAGAAAAGTATATGGAAACTAGATAACTGGTAAAATTGGTTTTCTAGATATCCCGGATGGGAATAAAATTTAGTTAAATAGTAACTGTACCCAGTACCCTATCACTAAATTTTACCAATCCCCAGTTTACCAAGTCTAAATAAATAAGCTATTGGAACCAATACCAAAAATTTTAGCAAAATTATGAATAAAATTTGGGAATCCTTATTTTATAATCTATGAAAGACAAAAATATTGGTGGTATTTTCTTTTCCCAAAGGACATATTATTTAGTTTTATCATCGTTTTGTAAATTTAGGGTCAAGTTCAGTTTAAACTCATCTATCTTTTATCCAAATTTATCACATCGATGTCCCTTCAATAGAAACTGCTGACTATTTCGAATGTTTTGTCCCAGGAATCCTCCTATTTTATTACTAAAGCAGTTAAAAAAATTACCGATGGATTTTTGGTTTGAAAAAATAAAGATTAAAAGATAAGATAAGCCAACAACTCAGGTGGCAGGTCTTATAATGTTTTACGGGACCCTTGAAATTTTCGGGACAAACCACAATATTTTCGGTTTTATGTATTTTAATTTTGCCCTGAAGGTTATTCCCATAACCTTATGGTGAAATACATATGAGTTTGACACAGAATTTTTTTTTTTTATTCTTAAAACAATAGAATGTTTCTAGATTTCAACTTTTTTTGCCGTGACTAAAAAATACTGTTTTTAGAATATTTAAAACAATCTTATCTGTCATGTATTTGGTTTTAATTATACTCAAACTTCCAAACTGCTCCCAAACCAAAACATTGGTTAAGAAATATTTTTACTATTTTAATTTTTGTATACAAAAATATTTACCTCAAAAGAATTAATAACTTTTTAAAACCGTTATTAAAAACTACAATTTATCCTGTCAAACACAGTAAATTCCTCGGACATTTTGTAATCAAAAATGATTTACGTACTGAAACACCGTATGTCGGTAGCCAACCAGTTGACAATTCAAAATTTCAGATACTGCTACAAGTAAAAGCTACCTTATCACCCCAAACTTTAAAAATAAAATCTTGGAATGTGATTTTTTAGTCTTCTTTTATTTTTGATCAATGAAAAAAATGTTAACACCATACAAAACTTTATTGATATAAAAGTATTTTTAAATTAGATATAAAAATTTTTGTTTGTAAATAATTTTTTAATTTTCTTAACCAATATATTCAATCAACTCAAAATAAAATTAAAAAAAAATAAGAACCATTGTATTTATTACATCAAACATTCGGGAAAGCCGGTCCGGGAACAGAGTTAACTTTTTTAAACAAAAGCAACATTGTTGTTTGGGCAAACCTACCAAGCGTTATAGAATTTTGAAATTATTTGGGAACAAATGTTCAAAATTATCTGAATCTAATAAAAATATAGTAGTTTGTGGTTGATTTTAACAATTTATTCAAAAACCAATATTAATTCAGATCTTATTAAATTTGAATTTTTGAACCAAAAATTAATCCTCCTTAACATGATAGATAAAATATTTAAAATGGTTACCTTTAAAAAATCCATTTAATTTTTATCATCCCGACAAATTGGACAATCAGCTTTTTGGCTAAATCACAAAAAATATTTAAAAAAATTTTATTCTATGTATAGAAAGTATGTAAATTTTAGAAGTTACATTATAAAAAAATAATTACCTGGTTATAATAATAAGGGATATACTTATAGTAAATTATTTAAATTAATATTAAATGAATTTAATATATTTATTTAAAACAATAAATTAAAAAGGATCAAGTCAAAATTTTTAAATAGGATATATTTATTTTTTAGATATTTTTTACATTAAAAACTGATATCTTTGGAATTCTTTAAGGTGAAAATTTATTATTGATGTTATCTCACCCTTTGGCGGCTATTTTAATGATTGCATTGTATGTAAACTTCTGACCTTTGAAAATAAAGTAATTTTATTTTAATCTAATTTTTTATGGACTAATTTTAAACATTAATTAATTTAATTTAATTTATTAATAGTTTAAAGTTATTTTATTAACTATTTTACCCTTGGGCATACCAATTTTTTAAAATAATTTTAACCAATTACTTTCATTTCTATTCCAAAATACTAAAACAAAAATATTTTACGGTGTGTTTCCCGTGGGGGTGCATCTTTAAACTTATTTTGAGGCATGGAAAGAGTCACAAAGCTAGATGTCTTTTTGCTTAACCAAAATTTTGCATGTTTTATGATACTTTAGTCGGAAATTAACCACTATGGTTGGGAAAAAAGCCGTACTGGACTCAAACTCATAAATTGTTCCTGGGCCCAAAGAGACCGGGCCCTAGGTAAGGGGTCTCATACTTTTTGGGGCGTTTTTCTTTCTGGTTTATATTCATCATCATCAATGTTTAATAGTCCTCTGAAAAGGCCTCCCTATCCCATCCATTGGGGGTTTTGGACCATTCCAACGCTGGTCCAATGCGGGTTGGTGGGTGGACCGCTTTTACGCCCCCGCGGATCATCTTTCCCTTTAGACAATTGGGGATCGCCCAAATTTCCTAAACAACAAAAAAATGAAAATTTGTTTACCCCAAATTAACCGACCCCGGTTTTTGGAAAGCCCAACCCATGGGCTATGGGCGTTATAATAGTTGGTCTATTTTGACCTAAAAAATTTGGGTTGAGAAAAACGAATTTATTATTTGATATGACAAATCTTTGGAATAAAACGGGTAACTTCAAAAATGGGATAAAGGGGGCTGGGTGTTCCCTTTTTCTCCATCAAAAGATTCAAACCAATGGGGACTTCCTTTAAAGGCTGGGAGACGCTAAGCCAAGGGCCTTAAACAAAAAATTAACAACTAAATGTTGAGACAGCCCGGTTATATATTTGTTTTTCCGTATAATGTCTTTGGCAACTAGGGGGCTTAAGCGTCTATAAACCTGGCCCCCAAGAATCCTGATAAAATTTTCAAATCAAGTAAACTTTTTTTTTTTTTTTATTTGAAAATTTTCCATGATCACAACAAAAAATAATTTAAAACATTTTCACAATATAAAATATAGGAATAAGCAAATTTATTCTTCAAAATCACCCGAACAATAAATTTTATGGACAATGGGAAAATTTTCTAATTTTAAAAAAAACTTTTTATCTTGTTTTGTGCGTAGTAATTTATTAATATTAGTCTTTCAGTCAACCCAAATTTGATTTTTCTCTATACTAAAACGTATTTTGACCCAATTTATAAAACTAATATAGGATATAGAAAAAAAAATTTTAGGTTTTGCATCAATAGAAATCAACATAAAAAATCAAACTTACTTTATATGTAACAAGGCTGTATAATAAAGTCAAGGAATGGGCGAACTCCCAAAAGGCGCCATGTTTAATAATTAATCTTTGCGATCCACCGCTCCATCTTCACGTACAAATTCTTCAGAATTTTCCCAGTTCAGTTTTAATATTAAGAAAAATTTGTTCCCCGTTCCACGCATTTTTACATTAAGGAAAATATTTTATTGCGTCAATTTTGGGAAAATTTTTGTTTACGTAGAATTTTTTCTTCAAAAAGATTAAAATTTTTTTGTAATTCACACAACCCTCCGATTTTTAAAATAAAAATACAAATATACTAAAAATTGGGGATGGCGAGGTTCTCGGGCATTTTAAATATTGATAAAGATAAGTTTTCCTAACAGTAAATACCCCTTTTTTATTTTGTTTTAAACAATCGTTGGCAGACCTTGCAAAAAAAAACCCGAAAGGGGGGAAATTAACATCCTCCTTAAAACTTGGGCCCAAATTAGAAGATAGAAAAAACAAAAAAATGGTGTTTCTTTCTCCTACGAAAATCTTAAGAGTCAGTTTGTCAATAAGTCCTTTACCTATCCTTTAAGGATTTCCCTGAGTTTGGGATTTTGGCTTTCAATGATTTTAAAGCCCATATTTCGAAAAGGGGACCAAGAGTGTATAAAATTAAAAAAATACAAATTTAAAACTTTTTTTCTCAAACGAAAATATTATTTAAAAAGGATCTAATTTAATTACTTATAAAATAAACGTTGAAATAATTTTTGTTTATGTTTCGCTTTGAATAATGTCAAATGATTTTATAAAATTAAAATAATTTCTTTGGCTCAATCCGGCCATAATCACGGTAAATAATCCTAAATTATACAAACTCCCTTTTGATTAATCCTACGAAAGGTCAAAAACGTATAATTGTTCATCAAACAAAACTTCCTTTTTTTTATTTGGCTTTTAAAATTTTTTTTCAAGTTTTGAATTTTTAAAAATATGTACTAATTTCCAATAAAAAAAAAAATTTTAAAAGGTCCTGTGTTCCAGTTGGAGACCATAACGATACCAATGTTAAAGACATATAAAGTTTTTACATTTAAGGACAAGACGGCTTAACTATCAAACATCCTTTTCTTTTTATAAAGGAAATGATACTTTTAAAATTTTTTATCGATATTTTTCTCTTTAAATATTATTTCAACTTTCCCTCCAATCAAAAAAATCCAAATACTATCTTGGCTTTTGTTTCCCATTTTAATTTAAAGGGTTCCCCCCAAAGACCATTTTGTTCCTCTTTTTAATTATAGTTTTAGCTATCTTTTGGTTATTTTTAAATAATTTTTAAAAGTAATTTAAATATATTTTATAAATTAAGTTTTAAATTTAAACGTTTTAACCCAAAGAGATGGGGTTGATCATAATTATTATCTTAAGGATAGATTAATCAATAACATTTAATTTAAACATTTTCAAAAATTGCAAAAAATTATTCAAAGTTCAACTCAAATTAAAAAACAACAACTTCTTAGATAAATTAATTTTGTCTTTTTCCTTTCGTCTTTGGCTAATCCCAATTTTTCTTAAAATTGTTTCCCTGAAACTAGGCTTTTTTTAAAAATCTAATGTTTTTTTTTACCTATTACCTAAAGTGGGCCCTGTTGTAGTTTGTGGTCTTACCATTTCTTTAGTAATTAAAAATAAAATTTGCCTGTTTAAACAGAAAATTTGAGCAAAAAAATACAGTTTACAAAACTGTTCTTATTACCCTTTACAATTGCTCTAAAAATTACCTTGTTAAAGGCAAAAAAGTTAAAAAGTTTTTCTTATGAGAAGTTTTATTAAAAGGTAATCATTTAAAAACCCCTTGGTTTGGCGGGGCTCTTGTTGACAGGGAAGAAAGGCTTAAGGCCTTATAAAATGAACAAACACCAGCTGTCATTTGGAATTTTCCCCGTGGAATAGAAAATTCTTATCCAATGATGTTTCAAAATAATGTAAGTAATTTAAAAGGGTTATAATTTATGAATGCGCGTTATAAAAAAATTTTGACCTTAGCTTCACGTTAGAATTAAATTTTTTTTTAATCCCATTTCAAGTTGTTCCGTTCCCTACGTTTAAAGTACAAAACCAAAAAAATCAAGGCTCTTTTTAAATTCCAGACGTTTAAAGATGTCACCAAAACACCACCAAAAAGTTTTCTGGCGAAAAGGCCTATAAATCCCCAGGAGTGCCCAAAGGCGCCTTCAGGGACCCTGCCCCCTTCTCTAAATTACCGGAACAAAAACTACAAAATTGACAATCGCCGGAGAACTTTGTCCCTGTATCTCCAGATGTGATCCGATTTTGAGGTTTTTCGGGTTTTGGGTGCCGCCACTCTTTTTTATACAATTTGGCTGTCAGTTTATTTGACTTTTTTTTATATCAAAATTCCCTTTTTATTAATTATTTGTTTTTTTAGACTTAGGTTAGACTTAATGGTGGGTGCCATAAGTTTGTTGAGACCTTTTTGGAACCTGTGAAGGCAAAAAAATAAAAAACCCCATTGGACAAAAAACATAGCTCGGACTCCAGGGGGGGAACACCAAAAACTTTATTGGTTGGGAAAGCGGGTGGACTTTGGGTACCTGCTATCAATGTAGGCTAACAGGACACAATTAAAGTCTTTTATACTATATTTTATTTTAAATATTTTTCTTTATAAAAAGACGCATTTTCCCAACATGTTTGGACCGGACACCGTAAGAGATCCTGGAACCTTTGAAAAACGCTCCCAGGTCAGAGGGGACGGCCTCTGAAAAAGGGGCAAAGGTTGGAGGAAAGGTGGGGAATGGGAGCAGGGGAGAAGGAGAAGGGGAACAGCCTCCCGGGATAAAGGTGACGGACAGACCGAAAGCCCTCCTTCTTTGCCTTCTCAACCCCACCACAACCCCTGGGAAAAGAAAGTTGGATTGGGTTAAAAAAAGGAGGAAAAGATGGTAAAGGTCATCCAGGAAGCTGGGGCACCAAACTCCACACACCAATTGGAAGGTGAATCAAAGTGGTGTTGAGGTTCCTGAAAAAGGAATTGGAAAAAAGGGGAAAAGTTAAAAACAAAAGATGGGAAGATTGAAAATCAAGATGAGAAAAGAATTTGGGAATAGAAAAGGAAGAAGGATGGAAAGGGCAAAAAAGAAGGGTGGAAGGAATAATAAAAAAAAGCAAAAACCAGCGGAAAGAAGAAGGAACAAATGGAAGATGAAAGAGTTAAAAAAATGGATGAGTTAACCAAAATAAGAAAGCAATGAAAGAATAGGGCAAAAGATGCGAGTGTGGCAAGGGTCCAAAATAATGGCTATAAAACCATCCACCTCTGGCGTCCCCTTTAATGAGAATGATAAGTGATGGTTATAGAAAGATCAGAATGACAGTGAATCAAGAGGGGGATTGAAAAAGATAAAGTTAAGAAGGTAAAGAAGGGAAAGGATAATAGGATGTGGTTCAAAGAAAATTAATGAAAAATGAGGAAAGACTAAAGAAAGCGGAAACAACTAAAAGTTTGGGAAAAACCAAAAAGACCCCATTAAGTTAAAGTGAGAATTAAACACTGAGAAAAATTTAAGGGTTGGAATCACAAAACCAGGGGTTGTTGAAAAAGAAAGGAAGAGATCAGGATGAGGAAGATGGAAAGGGCAGGAACCCGCCACACAAGAATGTATCCTAAGGTTTCACCCCGATGGAATTCCGGACCGGGAATGGGCATCGACCCCGCGTTCGGGTTTATGACCGTCCCCCGCTCAATGGGTTCTGTTTCAGGGTTTGGGCCCCAAACTTGCCGAGACGGTGGTGTGTAAACTTGGGGGCCCATCTCAAACGAATGCGCAAGGAGTTAGCTGGGGGGACCCATTTGAAGGCACAGAGCAAAAGGTGACCGGCGGCCCGCGTTTGCCCAAGGCACGTGCGAAGAAAAACAGTCTGGCTGGTCGTCAATAGGTATTGTGATGGCCGAGTCGGACAACAACGTCGGGGCTTCCAGGTACCACCCGGGATCCAAAACCTCCAGAGAAGCAGGTGACGCGAGTTAATTTGGGCGCACAACCAAAACGGTTTGCGCTGCGCAGGGCCATATATGGCGGGGTAAATGGGCGTATCCGGGGCCGAACGGTGCAATGGACGGGGAATACGACGACAAATGCCGTTTAAAAGCCGCCATTGGGATGACACCATCAACATCAAGGGATCTAACCAACGTCCGCGCGGTTGAGGGAACCGGGTCTGGGGAGGTGGGGAGATGTTCCGGAACCAATAACCCCCAATCCTAAAACACATGAAGGCTGCTCTGGAGGGCCCCGGACGCAGCGTGGTGTGGGGATCCGCCGAATTCTGGTGGGGAAGCCGGGGACGGACGAAGAGGGAGAATGCATTGGAGAATGGGGACTCCAATCCTAACTGGGGATGGCCGACCTTTGACACCTAGAGGACCGCGATACAGCAGCCCGTGGACGTGCTGCTCGGGCCCTCCCCAAAATAGTGAACTGGGACCCACGGATTTGGTCGGACCCAGGGCTCTTTTCGACATAAGCATGGAGGTGCGGCAAGGCCCAACCACCAGAAATTAATAAAAAGGAAATGACGGGTGAGTTTTCCGAAACTCCCCATCTGCCCCAAAATTTAACATAAGTAGTAGACAAATAGAAATGGAAATTTGACAACATTATATCAAAATTTTTAAATACCATAAGGACGTCTGTGACGTTCATTCCGGCGAAGAGAGGGACGGAAAGGGTTGCCCTGGGTGGAATAGGGGCTGGAAAGGGGTCTCAAAAGAGGTCTCAGGCAAAGCGCCGCTAATGGGCCCTGTCGGAGGGGAGGGGTGTCGAGCGGTCCCCGCCCCGGGAGGAAACGCGGCTGTCCAAAGCTCAGCCTCCAGTTGGAAACTTTGAGAAAACAAGATGAGATCCTTGGGATGGAGTTTAAGGGTGATCAACAAGACAGCGGTCGACACGGCTCCCCATAGTCTGGGGGAAAACCCTGGAATAAATGGGAGCCTTGGCCGGTTTTATCCGGAGACGGGGTTGAAAAGTAATGCCGACCATAAGCTGGGGAGGTAGCCAAAAGTTGAATAGAGGACCTGATGAATCATGCGACCACCTTCAACGGAGGAGTGTGGTCGGCTGGTTCTAAAACTCTGGCCGACGGTCTAACGAGACATATGTCGGCGAATCACCCCCCCACCTCTTCCGGCAATCCGAATGCAGCCCGCCCCCTTTAATGGAAAGGGCAGGTGGTTTTTGGAAAGCCGGGAAGGAGACCTTCCACCCGCCCATGACCCATCGGTCTCCCTGCCAGTCCTGGGGAAGATTTTGGAAGATCCTCGGCTTCGGGTAGTCGCCGCCCCAACAAAGGTAGTTTTGCAAAAGGGTCGAGAGGACGCCCATGTCAGGAAACATGTCAAGTCAGTTGGCCGAAGGCTGACGTCCGATATGCGGGCATAAGGGGCCCTTGACAACCTTTGGGAATAAATCGGGCTGGCGGAGATGAATGCCCGGTAAACCTGGGCGACTTGGAAAGCTATCTTCAAGAAGAAAAGTGCCGCAGGTTGCCGGAAGAAAAGGCGGGCACCGGGGTGCACAAGGTCGATCGGTGGCCCTACCTGGAATCGTGCCAACCCCTTCTGGGTGGCTTGATGGAAGGGCGTTTTGTACAGGCCGGGTGTGCATTTCCCGGAGATCGTGGATGAAGGCAGGGCCGGGGCCCCCTCCCAGGTCAGAACGGGGAAAAAAACAAATTTAAAATTCCGCCACAAGACCAAAGCTTTTCCGCAAAATAAATACCCGCGCACGAGGGCGGGAGGATATCAATTGTTAACGAAATAAGGACCGGGCCAAATAGAAACAAATTATTTATTGTCATCAAAAAACCGTTGGGGTCCGGGTATTTAAACAATTTGGGCCCTGGGATCCAGGGGCCTGATGGAGTCCCCAACATTATACCGGATAAGGGCCCGTCTTAACCGGCCGCCCCATGGGAAAGGGGTTCCGGGCACTAAACCATTCAACCGGCCCGTGCGGAAGATCATTGGGGGTATGGAGGTCTCAAACTCGGCCCTTTTTGCTCCGGGCCCCCGGATCGGGATCCGGGGGCCCCACCAAGATAAAGGGTTCCTCCCGCGTGAAGGGACCGGGGCTTGAGGTCAACGCTATACCAAACCCCACCGGCTAATTTGTGGGCCGAATTCTCTTCCCGGAAAAGGGAATTCAACTGCTCCCGGGAAAAGTCTTCAAACGGGCAAAATAAATAATAAAGTAGGGACGGCACTATCCATTTGGGTTAAATAAAGAAAAATTAAAAGTTTAATTTCTGCACCGTTTCACGGGTTCCTTTCCCAAAGGGCCATGGGATAACCGAACTCCCGCAGGGGCCCGAAGATCTATAGCAAAGGTCCGCCCTTGGACGCCAAAAAGGACTTACACCCATGGCCGTAGAGGCAAGGAGGACTTCCCAAAAGGGGCGGGGCCTCGACCCTTTTGGGTTAAGGCACACCGGGTAGAGGGTCAGGCGGACCTTCCCAAAGGACCGCCACTGTTTAAAAGGCCGGAAAGGGCTCCGGTTTCTTGTGAAAGTTCTTCGGCAAAAGTCCATTGACAGTGGGCCCAATATCGACCAACACCTCAACCCACCAAATCCTTCCCAATCATCGACGCGCACCATGTTTGGGGCTGGAGCAATCCCCGCGGTGGGGCTCAAAGGGAGGGGGTTTTGCGGGTTTCCCCCCAATGTCGGGACGACCGACTCGAATGCGATGGGGGCTCCGGGGACCTCCTCGCCCGGGTGTCCCTTGGTGGGCCGCAAGACCCCCGGGGCAGAATTCGGAAGAAACCCCCATTAGAACAACAACAACAAAGCCTTAAAATTCTGCAAAAAAGTAGTCGAGCATGCAAATAAAAAGAACACAAAAAAAATGAACATATATCATAATATATATGACTTGATATTTAGATATAAAAAACAAGGGAAAAAATGTTAAATAATTATAAATTAAAATGTTAGTATTAATAAAAATGAAAAGGGAATTAGTAAACTAATTGGGTGAACATGCACTTGTGGGACTTGTTAAGGTTCGGATGTCTATTTTTAAAAAAAATTGAAGAAATGATATAAATAAATAAACAATTAAAAGGAAAGATAAAAATAATTAAAAGAAATATAAATTAATGAAAAAATAAAAATGGTTAAGACGGGTGGAAGGGAAAGACGGGCATTTGCATTTTAAATATTAGTATAAATTTGCCTTGTTGTTAAATCTAGTATTACTTTTGCAATGAATAACCGGTCTACTAGATAACATTTTTATCCAATAAAGTTGTTTTACCCATTTTTTTATAGGGGTTCTTTAATTTTTGACCACAAGTGACATGCTGTTTCCAAAAAAAATTTGAAAAAAAGGTTCATTTTTATTCCGGGAATAAGTTCATTAGCGTGTAATTTTCTTTCTATTCATATGGCTTGTTACCCGCTTTAGGAGATTTTTCACGGGTGACAATCCCCCAAAGATGGTTCTTTCCCCGTGACAAATTACCAAAAGGGGAACCTTTTGGTTCAGAAAATATCTTATGTTTATTATCTTTTACTTTTCATTTGATATCTTTACGATAATGAATTTACGAAATGTTAGGATTTCGTTTTATCGACTAATATTGAAATTTTTCCTTTTTTTAGAAATTGTCCATTACAACACTTTAATTATATTTGTAATATTTGTTTTCAATATTCTCGGAAGTTTAAAAATAGGACTTCTAAATTTTAATAAAAGTGTTTGGGCGAACATCGATGAAAATTGAGGAGAGGTGAGACAATAAAAATTACTTACTTTAGGCCTGAGGTTGATACGAAAAAGTCTGTTATTTTTCCTCTTTATATCTTTCCCAAAAAATACTTTTCTTGGGCATAAATTCGTCATTTCTTGAAATATTTCTATAAATTTTAAAGAAATCAAAGGATTACAAAAATAAAAAAACTAAATTTTCTTGTGCCAAATAAAGAATCAACGTGCACCCTTTGAAACCCCCTTTCTGCCGACGCATTATATTTTTAAGGGCTTTTTAAAAAAATTCCAATTTCAGAAAATGTACAACTGTAATAAAACTTATTTATTGTTAAATGATTTAATATCCTTATAATAATTTTGAAACGTTTTATTAAAATGATTTTTTGTTGTCCAAACTTGTTCTATCTCAATTTTATTGTGACCAATTAAGTGCAATTATTTATCCAATTTAAGTTC
>JAGSMT010000867.1:0-51120 GCA_029286875.1 Lamproptera curius
TCGGCCTGGACCGAGGCTGCGAAGGGGCGGCTTGATCATTGGGTTTCCCCAATTTGTCGATGTGGAGGGCCCGGCCCGGGACCTGTCCCAGGTGCGACGGTCGATTCCCAAACGTCTCCTCTAAACGCCGGTGTCTGGTGGAATCCTGAAATCGCCGCGTGCGTGGGCTCCGGCGGCCCGCCAAACCGTTGTCCGGGGAGACGGCGCAGAGACCCGGCCCTGGGCCAAGGGCCCCCTCTTTCGGCAAAGGATGGCTCTCCAAATTGGGAATAGCCGAGGGATCGCCCGGCTAAGAAACTTTGTGGCGGCGCTGGACGGGGATCCCTGGGGGGCCTACAAAAGGTATTGAACGGGCTTGTCCCCCCCCACTCACCGAGTCTGGCGCCCGTTTTACAACTGCCAGGGCTTTATTCCACCGGGAGGGCACGGCCCTTCGATGGTCCCAAATGGCACGGATGGGTCGACCCAGTTGGGAAGGCAGAATCAGCCGGAGGTTCGGTGCGCCCCTTTTGGGGGCAAACGCACCGCCCGGGTCCCGATGGCTTGGACGCCACCGCTGGCCTAAGGGACGCCCTGGGCCCGGGAGGGCGATTTTTCTGCCTGTCTGGCTCAAGCCAAACCAAGGGTGGAAGACCAAAGACTCGTCCCCCATTCAAAAGGAGGGGCGTCGGCGGCTCCCCTCCGCCACAGGCCATCTGTTGGACGATGTGGGAAAACTCTTTGAAGGGAATCGTGGGGCCCCCATCGTCCGCCCTGGAACGTCGGTCAAATCTGGCGGGTAACGGTATGGCTTTCCAGACGGTCGACCTCCCCAGTTGGGTCAGGTCCGGCGGGATCCGGTGTCCGGGGGTGAGGGTGTTTTGGCGGTTTCTCGCTGCCGCCATTAACCCCCCCTGGGCCCCCGGGCGCTCCGATAAGGGGTGCCTCCCTCCCCAAAAGGGTGATCGGGGCCTACCTTCGCATCGACGTGTCGATTCCCTCCCGGATGGGCTCCGGACCTCTTGTTGGATTCCACGGGGGTCCGTGTTGGGACCCTTCCGGGAACGTTGGATTTGATTGGGTCTGGGGCAATATCGGGGTTCGACGTCCGTTACGCGGCGACCCTCGTCCCCCTAACCAATTTTCCGGGCTGCGATTTCGCCTGCCGGGGTCGCTCAAATTTGGGCGCATCCGGCCTGGGAGGGTTGGCCTCGAAAATCCGGGCCCTTCTTTGGGCCTGGAACCCCTCCCCGGGCACATAATTGTTTGCGGCGTCCGCGTCGACGTCAACCGGATGGAAATATCTCGGCCTGGTCCTAGACCGCCGATGGAATTTTGCCGCCCCATTTTGAGCGCCTCGCGCCTAAAGTGGCGAAGGGCGGCGGCGGCTCTCGGCGGTTCTCCCCAACACCGGAGGACCCGGCAAGCTCCTGGCCCGCCTGTACGCCGGGTCGTCAGGTCCATGGTCCGACGGGGGCACCCGCGTGGGAAACACCCTCCCAAAGGAAGCCGGCGGTGCGAAAAACCTCAGAGGGGTGTTGTTGGGTCCGGGCCTTACGGGGCCACCGGACCATCTCGGCGAGGCGGCGTTCCCCAATCAGCTGGCTCCTTCCCGGGACCCTGAACGCAAAATCCTCCGTCATTTTCTTCTGGCGCGAGGAGGGGGTCTCCGGGGCTTGGGCCAACCCAGAAGAAAAGGGGCGCAAGACGGTTGCGCTCCCCCGATACAGGGTGGGAGTTGCGGCTGGGCACCCCAGCGCCAAGCCCGTCATACAATGGCCCTTACGCCCCGTATTAAGTGGTGGCTAGAAAGGGACGGCTCCTAACTTCCCGGCGACGCAAGGTTCTCTCGGAGTGTTTCGGGAGTTACCTGTGGCCGCGTGGCCGGGAGCCCACGGAAAATCTCACCCTTGGCGGCCCGTGGCTAAGGAAGGAACCCAAACACCGCGTTGGAAGGGTTGCCCAGCCTGGGGTCGAAACAAACCAAAACTGCGTAGTGTCGTGGGGCACGAAACCTTTCCGCTTCCTGCTTGGTACCGCGGGATGTAAAGCCGAAAAGGTCGTGGGGGCCCGTCCTTGCTTTTTGCGAGGACGTGATGGCCCGGAAGGAGGGCCGCGAAAGGGGACGGAGGCCGAGGCGCCTGGCCTACGCGGAAGGGCCCGGGAGGGAAGGTGGCGTACGGCCGGCCCTGACACGGCCCTGGGCGGCCGGCAAGGGTGCCCGCCCGCCCAGAGAAGGGCTCAAGAGGGGAACCGCCTTGTTTGTTCCCGCCGGCGCCTAAAGCATTTCCGGACCCCCACACCCGGAGAAAGGCCCAGGAGGCCCTCGCGCCAAGGGTCCCATTAAAATTTGTAATCAGTGCCCGCGGCCCCCAACCTTGTTTAAAAGGGCCCGTTGGTTTTTGAGTGGGTATCCAGCCGCTCCAATCTTGGTCCGGGGGCCCCAATTCCCCCTTTGCCCCCTCACTTTGGCCAGGAATCCCTCCTGGATTTTCCAGCAGGGAAAAAAAAAAAAAAAAAAAAAAAAGGTTAGATTGGGGTTAGGTTAGGTTGAGTTGGGTTGGTTAGGTTGAATTTGGGTTAGGTTGGGGTTAGGTTAGGTTAGGTTGGGAAAGTTGGGTTAAGGTTAGGTTCGGTTAGAGTTGGGTTTTTTTTTTTTTTTTTAATTAACCTTAGTTAACATCTTTTACAATCTTTTCAAAGGGACTTACTGTTTTTATATAATCTTTTTAACTTTTCTTGAGGAATATGTCCTCTTGGCGGAACGGAACAATGTTCTGGAGTAACATATCCCAATACAAATAATAATACTTTTATCATTTACTTTTCATAAATATTAAATTATCATTATACATTTTTAAACTGTTTCAGATATGACTTGGGCATTAGGGAAGGTATTTGGACATTACGCGATTTGATACATGGCCATTTAACATATCCCCATTACATCTTGTCATCTTTGCTTAAAATTAAAAGATATTACTACCATTTCAAATTATAAATAAAAACTAATTCCAATTATGATTAACTAAATTTTATTACAATACTGATTTATTGTTTGTTCCATTAAAACTTTTGTCTTATTTGCGCTTTTTCTTTATTTGGGTATACTCCGGAAGGAACTGCGTTTGTTTAATGTCGTCCGGGTTAACATTTATTACAATTATAAAAATAATGCTTCCATTTCGTATTCTAAATGGTTTTTATTTAACATTATCGTTTATAATTAAAATGCTACGTTAAATAAACAACTTGGTTAGGAAGTTTTTTCCGGCGGTACGCCTATTTGATACATATTTCCCGGGTGAATTTTACGTTTAATATATACTTTATACAATTCGTATTCCCAAAATATTTTTTTTAATAACTTTCGTTAATAATTAAAAATACTCATTAAATTGACAACTTGGTGAGGGTTATATCTCCAGGCGGTCCTTTGTTATTTTGCCTTTTGGGTTGACCTTATCCCCAACTTGTATCACCTATTGATACCCAAATTTTATCAATATTATTTAAAATAATACACTATTTAAATAAAATTTATTCTGTTTTGAATTATGTTCTCAGGCAGGCTGCGATTTGTTTAATTCCTTTCAGTAACATTTCTCCCATTTCCATGAATCCAATTGGGAACATTATAATTCATTAAATTCCAAAGGTATTTTTTTCAATTAATGGTAAATTGTTCTATTTTCGCAGTCCTTTATTTTTGTTTCTCGATTCTTTTAATTGAAATTTATTAATGATTAAAGGCGGGCAACTTTTTGATCATAATCTTTCCAGGTTAATTATCCCCCTTGCCCATTGTGTTCACATTTATAAAACATTTTCCTAGTGAATATATGTTTTAGCATTATAATTTATTAAAATTTGATGGCATTCAGGAAAATCTAAAAATATAAAATATAAATATCCTTACATTTAATTATCCATTTTTTGTTCAGTTTCTACTTATTTTTTAAAATCAATCATGGGTTTATGCCGGTCCGTTAATTCTATTACAATGGGATCTTTTCTTTCATGGAAGTAACTGTGGGCAGCTTGGGGATTACCTTTTGCCGAAAGTGGAGGGGATCTTTAACTCTTTTGGTTGAACACAATTAGATTTGAGGACAGCTTTTTTGGGGCAGTCGGTTGTGGTTATTGGGTTGGATTCCAGTGCCGCACCGGGTTGTTGTTCGTTCGTTGAACACTTTGCCTTTTTTGGTGGGGCCCAGGCACTTGTGCTTTCCAGAAACGGTGTAAATTCTTCAAACAGACCACCGCTGGTGATCCCAAAATTCCATTTTCATACCTTCCAGAACGGAAGGCTGCGCGAAGAAAACAACATTTAACAAACTGGGGTTTCAGTTTGGAGCGTTGGAATCCAGATTTCAAATCCCTCCTCCTTGATAATCGCGTCTGTTCGGTTCGGGGTTTCTGCCCTGCTTTGATAATCTCACCGTCCTCAGTGGGAACGTCCCGGAACCCGCCAGGGATGATCATCGGCAGCGGTCTGCAACGGGTTCGCGGTGTATCTGCCCTTGGTTCGGTCGATTGATGGTGTCTCTCTTTTGCTCTGCTTATCAATTCTCTCTAAGTTTTGTTTGGATCGGCTTGGATTCTATTGGGGGCGAAGCCGGGTTCTTAAAGCTGATGTTGCCCTCCAGGCCTCGATGATGTCCTCCGGCTTGACGGTCAAATTTGGGGAAATTATAATTTGCCTGTTTTTGGGGTTGGGAAAGGTTAGGGTTGTTGGTTGTTTGTGTGGTCGTCTTAGCTGGTGCTTGGGGCTTGGCGCTACGGTTGCACGTTCGCGATCCGGCCGGGGTTTTGTCTGGAGCAGTCCCGGCGGGTGGTTGTTTAAGGCTTCCAAACTCCCTCTCCGGCCAAACGACGATCCCTCCTTCAATCCTTCGGTGGGTGTTGTTGGCGGGCTGAGGAGGGGCTGATGGTGGGTGTTCCTGGTCATCGTCTCCAGTGGTTTCGACAAGACAATTTCCTCTGCTGCAGCACCGGGTAAGGTTAATTGGCCAAAACGCTTTTTACCTCAGTCACTGCTGTTGAATGCAGGATACCAAGCCTTGAACAGTTCCAGATATGTTCTGGGCTGGGCCCTCCTCTGCTAACACGGCAAGGCAGTGAGGGGTAATCAAGGGCCATTTGATAATTTTAATACAAAAGGTTGTTTCGGTTTGTTAGAAAACCACCAAGCTTTGAGGTAAGGGTGGGAGGGAGGGCAAATTTTGTGTATTTTCGCGGATATCGCGTCCAATTTGGTTGCGGGTGGTGTTGGGATTGAAGAATGGAAGGTTGTGCTGAAAAAAGTGAGTGGTTTTGAAAATTGGTTTAAAGACGGATTTATGAAAAAACGGGGAGGTTCAATAACTCCAAAACTTTCCAATGGATCTCCCAAAAATCCTTTTAAATGGGTAGTGCTAATTAATTATTATTATGTTCAAAAATATCAGAACAGTAAGGTGTGACGGTTTGAAAGTATCGAAAAAATTAATTTTGAAAGTGGGTTTTTATGGGGAAACTAAATTTTGCTATAAATGGAAACCTCAACGGATGGAAGGTAAATTTTTGTTTAAAATAAGGAAAAATTGGTTCTAATTATTGGAAAGTTTGGTGAAATAAAAAAGATTTAAGTTAGAAAATAATTTTGGGTATGGTTTGGTTAGGTTAAGGTTAGGTTAAGGTTAAGTTGGGATTTAGGTTGGTTGGGGTTGGGTTGGGTTGGTTAGGTTGGGTTGGAGTTAGGGGTTAGGTTGGATTGGGAGGTTAGGTTAGGTTAAGGTTGGGTTAAGGTTGGGTTTTTTTTTTTTTCATTTTTTCCCCTGACTTGGTGGATCAGGGCCTGGGTAAACTCTTTTATGTTTGGACATGTTCTTTTATACTTTTAGCTCTTTTGGTCTTTTGTTCTTGTTCTTTTTGTACGTTTTTTGGTTACTAATTTATACTTAATATTATAATCAGTTCTAACACTTTTTATTTTTCTTTTTTGTTTTGGTTTCGGTTTTTGCACTTTTCTTAATTAATTTTTACACTTTACTCCAGTCCTAGGGCTTTTAATATATTCTTAACAAATTTCTTACTTTCTACTTCACATTTATCTTATTGTCATTTTTCCTTTACTTTCTTATGTTTCGTTTGCCATTACCTTATAATTACTTTTTCCATTACAACACATTAACCTCTTCCTTTTTTTTACTAATATTAAATACATATATGCTTATTGATATACGACTAATATTAACCAAGGTGCTATTTTTCTTATTTAATAACTACTTACAATTTTTGTTGCTGAATTTAGTGAAAGGGGCTGTGTTGTTGAAAACTAATTTGTAATTTTACTTAGTTACTTCTTGCCCTATCTCCGGTGCCAAAGCTCTGTCTCTCCCGCCAAGGTAAAACCCGGTGAGAAAGGTTGCCGGGAACTCCTCGAACCTCCCCCTCACTCCTTTTGCCGGGTTTCCCAACATTTGAAGCGATCAGATCCTCCCAAAAGCCCCACCCTTCAGGCCCACAGCGTTGGACGGGCTCCGGTCTCCACCCACCGATACGCGTCGGCGGCCGGGAAGAAGGCTTGGTGGGTCGAGGGCTGTTGGCTCTAATTATTGGCGCCGGTTTCCACTCGTCAATGGACTCCTGTTGGGTATCCCGACCCGAATGAAACCGGAACCTTCTTCAATGGCCGCCTCTCTTTGGACGGGGCAGCCTCCTTCGCCGGGAAGGTCCGCCCCTTTCCGTTACCCTCCACCCGCATGTTGCCAATCGGGGGGTCCGCCCCGATTTCCAGTTTGGCGATATCCTCTCCCTCTTGAACCAGCGGGTTGGGAAAGTCCCCTCCCTACTCCAGTGTTCTCTAAGGGCGGGGCCTTGGTCCTGTGCTTATTTTAGGCTTTCGCAGGATGTTGAGGTGCCACCGGCTTTCCCACAGGAAAACCAATGGTTCCCTGGTAGACAATTTGGAATCTCCCAACTTTTGGAATTTCTTTTGACTTGGTTTCTGCGGCCCCCAAATGGAACAAGCCCGCCCAAACTTTTACCTTCTATTTTACTTCCTCCTTAGGAATCGGGGCGGAAATATTGAAGAACGTCCCCCCCCAGACCAAAACAAACTCCCGGCCCTATCGCCCCGGATGGGCAGCTTGATATAGGGCACAGGACTCTCAAAACCCCGGTCTTTTCCCTCGCGGGAACGGCCTCTCTTTTCCTCGCCGGTGGCCCCTTCCTCCAAGGTCCCAAGGAAGAATCCCAGCAGGCCAGCCAAACCCCGAGTTTACGAGACCGTCCCGGACCTTAATCTTTCTGCAGAAACCCGCGTTGCACCGTTAAAGGCGCCTCCGCACCTTGGACCATTCTTCGTTGCCGGGGCCCCGGCGCTCCTTTGCTGGAACACCGGTTCCTGCCAGGCGGTGTATACCGTCCTGGTGATCTCCAATTTAACCCCCCTCAATTTCCTTTGCTCTTTTAATTGTTATAAAAGGTTTCTGGACCTTACTGCAGACGATTTTAACGTGGTTTTTCCTTTAATTGGTTTGGAAAAGGAACCTTCAACTCTTGGAACCTTCTATGCATTCCCCACCCAATCGCCAGAACTGGGGGTGTCCATAAATTTAACTTCTAGTAGGAAGCTTTTGCCCTTTGTTTTTTGATGGCGGAAATTTTTAATTTATTTCTTTCTCCCCAGTTCTGCCGGCGAGGTTGGTTCCCTTCTTTGCAGGTCTATGGCCCGATCCCCGGAAAACACCAGAACGATATCATCCGCCAAAACCTGTACAAAAACCCTTCTTTCCATCAAAGCTCTCCAGAAGGGGATTGAGCAGCGGGTTTAAAACGTTGGGCCACCGATGAACCCCCCGCATCCCCTTGGTGGTAGTCTAACCCATTCTTCCCGGCAAACCCTGACGCGCCCTTTTCTATCTTGAAGATAAAGCTGTCTACCAAATCCCTGGGTTTACCCCGGGCATTGATTCCCGCCAGCCTGCATCTTTTGCCGGCCACCAAGCTTGTGAAACGCCCTCAAGTCCAGCAGACGATGACTTATCGTTTTCCAACCTTTGTGATTCAAACCCTCACCAGATTTAGAAATTCGGTTGACTTTTGAGGCTTGAAGGCCGTACTTTTCCTCTGGTTGGCCGGTCGACCCAGATACGCCCAAGAAGCATCTTTTCCAATATTTTGCCCGGGACTGGCAGAAGACCAATGGGTTGGGACTTGGGATCGTTGTAGTCTCCCTCTCCCCAACACCAGAAGCCACCAAATCGCCTCCTTCCCTTCCTGGGAAGTTGGGAAACCGAAGGCACCCGTTCACCAAATCGCCAGGGAAGGTCGGTGGACAGGGTGATTGCGGCCGGCCCAATGTCTGCTGTGGGTCCCGTCGTGTCCGGGGCCTTTTCCGATGCGACCATTTCAGCTCCTCCGCCTGTAAAGGTGGGTCGCGGTCATCCATGCGTCCCTAATTCCTTTTCATACCCCTCTCTCCAGCTTATAGTCGCCCAACCGCTCTCAACCCCATCTTCCGGATGAATATCTCCTGGACCCTGGCCGACTCTTGTCTCCCAAGGGTTTTCCCCTCGCGACGATGGGGGAGTTCTTTGCCTGGCTTTTTCTGTTTTCACCCTGTAGACTCCATCCCAATCGACTCCCCCCTGCTTCGGCAAAGTCCTTTCCAGCTGGGGTTTTGAGCCTTCCATTACCCCAAAGGCCGGAAATTCTCTTTGGCCGTAGGTACGCCTGCAACTTTCCCTCCCCCTGACTTTGCCGCATGATATGGGCGCAGGCCCAGAACCTCCCTCCTTGGAGACCATTCGGCTCCCTCGTTCCACCAAGGCAATCCCTTCCTCCCCTTTCCCAGCTTTGGGAATCAGCTGCCTGGAACAATCCTTCTATACCTGTTAATTTTGAAATAATTACGTCCAAATGGGGAGTTTTAAATTTTGTACGGTTTCTAATGTGATTTTGTTCTTCATTCAAAAGACTGTGTGGGTTTCTCAAACTACTTCCAAATTTCCCTTTAGTATTGTAAACTCTGTCGAGGCTTTTGGATGTCTTTGTGCCAACCATTTTCCAGCCCTATGTCGAGGGACTGTTGTTCCGGAGCCCCGGAAACTCTGGAAGTCTCCAGTTTGAGGGACCCCAGGAGTGAGCCTGCCCGAGAGCAACCGTCACGTCCACCCAAGCTGCTTTATCTAATCCCCCTCTTGGGGTGTCGAAGGTTGGCTCCATCCCCGTTGAGGACATGGAGTCCCCATTCGTCGATCCCGCCGCCTCTACTCCCCCTCCCTGTCCGGTTATCCCCCCCACCACAATTTTTTCGCATTGGGGTCCCAAAAAACCACACTACGCGTCCTCAGGCCCTCAAGGCTGCCTTGATGTTAATAAGATAAGGGAGGATGGGCATCCGGTTCCAAGGTAAACCGACACCACCCCCCTCCCAGGACCCGGTTCTCAAATTTTCCCGACCCGACATTTGTGGTTTTAAGTCCGGGTGCTGGGTGACGTTGTGGTGTCTCCAACAACCGGCCCACAATGGCGGCTTCCACGATTGACCCTCGTTGCCACCTTTCTGCTCTTGAACCTGGATGCTGCCATCTTCCTATTCGGCCGATTAACCGCGAAACAACCAAAAGGTACCCCAATTTACGTCGCTGCCCTTTTCCCATAAAATTCGGCCCGTTTCGCCCTCTGGAGGTTGGCCCGGATGGGTTTCGGAGCCCCGTGCCCCGTGTCTGACCCGACCACCTTGGCAATAAGCTATTGATGAATCGGGCCAAAACTATCCCATCTCCTCCCACCGGGCCTCGGGCAAGATGCATTTTGTGGTCCGTCGGTCGGCCTTCGCTTTTGTTGATTCCTGCCGAGGCTCCCCTCCGGCCCCTCCGGCGCATTCGGCTCCGGGGGTGTGGACCCCCAGTGGCTGCCACACATCTACCGTTTCGGTGCCCAAACCGTTTCGGGTGTCCATACCCCGAACATCTGGAGCACTGCCGAGGGGGACTGGTCGTGGACTGCGACGCTGCAGATTCCAATTCCCACACCCCGTCTGACCCGTCTCCCCCGGGGTGATCCCTCAGCACCACGTGGTTCGTGTGCGGGTTTCCTAATTCCCCTCCTTTGCCTTGTCCATCCTAACTTTATGGGAAGTCCACAACCCCCGGTTTTTGGGTTCTCCAAATGCCTTGACAATTTCGTCATCGGTGGTTAACTCATGACATCCTTTAAAAATGACAGGGTCTTTGCCCCATCCTCAATTTTTAGGCTTTCGTTCGCTCCTTTCAACCTATTTTCCTTTCCTTAAGTTCCTCTTTTGCTGCATCCTATTATTCCTTTTCTTTTTCCACCTTTTTACTTTGTCTATCTTCAGTCCATCCTCTTTTGCTCTTACAGTCATTCTTTTTTCTCAATCCTTCTCCCTTGTCATTTCCTCATCCCACGGAGGAACGGCTACTGAATGTGGTTGCCCTGTTTGTACCCAGACCCACCGGCCACCCATCCCTTGGGGGTACTTCCATTCTTTCATCCCTTTCCTTCCATTTTTGTCCTAAACTTTGCCCATTTCCCTTTTGTTCTTTTCCTGCTCTGGTTTGGGCTTTCATTTTTTCTTCAGACCTTTGGGCTATATTTCTTTATTTTCAACTTTAAACTTTCTCCCCCCTTTCATTCCCTCCTTCCCTCCTCCCAAATTAACACCTTCTTTTCATTCTTTTCACCTTTTCCTGCTTTCTCCACCCCATTTAAATCTTTGACTTTCAGTTCTTTTATTATTTTACTAAATCTCCGGAGGGCATTTCATCCTCTGCCCCTCTGTCTTCTGTTTTTTGTGGTTTCAAAGGTGCCTTTTTGCCTCCTTGAAACCTCTTCCCCCTTTGTTTGGAACCCTTCCATTGGGATTTTCCTTTTCTGTGGACGCTTTTCGCTTAACCGGGGGTTGGGAAGACCCAAGAGGGTTTTCTTCAGTCGTTCCCCTCTTGACAGGTGACACAGTCTTCCTTTCTCTTTTTTCCTTTTCGCTTTGCTCCCCACTCTCTCCCCTTCTCCTCCACGCTTCCTTTCTTTCCCAATTCCAACCTTGGAAGAGGGACCAACCCCTTCTCCTTTCGGATCTGGGGACGGCTCTTTACCACAGCTACTCCCTCGGCCCTTGGTTGGTGTCCCCGATTCCGGGAACATTTTTCCAGGGAAAACAGAATCGAGGTTAAAAAAATTCCAAAAATAAAAAAATAAATTTAAAATGTTGTAATCTACTTATTTCAATTTAGTCCTTGGGTCGGTTTGTTATATAAAATTAAGTGTCTAGGTAATTTGTTTAGATATGTAAGGTACTGGTCCAGTCCACAACTAACAAATCTCTTTGGTCTTTGTTTTTAAAACGTTGTTGGTAGGACAAGAGGCGGCCCTGTTCCGACAAGTCAAAGTTAATTTTAACTTCCTTCACCAAATATCAACCAATTTAAGTAGCACAACAAGAAACAGTTTCATAACAACTATGCATAAACCTAACTTACATATTACAATAAAGAAGATACAAAAACACGAAAATATCAAAATATTAAAAAATAAAATAAAAAATATAAAAAATATTAAGAAAAATCCAAAATGGTTCCCCTCCGATTTTAGTCTTTAGTAAAGGTGCGGAAGACAAAGCCCAAACACCCTAAAGTGAAAACCAAAGCTCAATACGTTCAAAAAATGACCAAGGGATTTTTGGGTTTAAGTTTTTTGTTTGGCCGGGTAATAATTTAAAATTTCTAAATTTCATTTCGGTCTCCCAGAGGGTTGCGGTTCTCCAGGTTTTAGGGGTTGGGTGTCGCGGGGTCCGTTTGCTGTGTAGGTTTGTGGACACTCTATCTGGTGAGCGTCCGTCCCTCTGGATATTTTGGGTCTCAACCGGATGGCCCCTCCCAAATCCCCAAACCTTTGGTTTGTCCTGTTGCCGAGATAACTTCGTTTACAAGAACTTTAAAGAGTTCGGCGACTCCTTCGACTTTGTATTTCAATAAACCAAATAATTTTTGGAGGACTCTACATAAAATTTTTGAACCCTCCGGTTTATGGGAATTTTTTGGGATAAATTTTGAAAATTTCCAAAAGTTAAGTAAAGGGATTTTTTAAAAAATTTTACAAGTCCCAAGCATTAAATTTGGAAAAATTTTAACAAGTCTAAATACCTTATAACTTTTTGGCAGGTTTTACAAGTGTCGGATTTTAAAGATTTAAATTTCCTGGGTCCGAACGTCACCCTACCTCACAACGTCCTTTACGACTTATGATGACCGTTGTTTTATGAACAGGAAATTTTTCCGGTTCTAGTCCGATATCTCAACCTATTTGTCCGTTTTCCACAATTCTTTTTTGGTCTTATTTATTTAACCTTCTTATATTCTATAAAATAAAAATTTCTACATTTTATTTTTATAAAAGTATAAATTCTTTCAAATTTAGAAATAAATCCAGTTTTTACATAAAAATGGCTTAAATCAGCCAATTTTTGTCTAAAATTATAAAATTTTCAAACTTTTCTTTATATATATTTTTAAAAAACCAATAAAAAACCATCGTTATCGCCCAAAATTAATTTTAAAATTATTTAAAAGTTAGAATTTTTGGCCAAAATATTTAAAAATCTATAAGTGCCTTCCACTCCTTTTCGCTCCGAAAAATGCTCGGCTTTCCCCTGACCTCTCCACTTTGTGGTCTGTGGTTGGCTGCGGGTTCCGGTTGGAGGTGCACGTGTCCACGGGTACTTGTTTTTGGGTTTTCCGGCCGTCCCCAGCCGGAAAAATCCCAAATTCCCCTCCCTTGGGGGGCCCAGAACATCCAGAACCAAAAAAAAGGTGGGTCGTCGGAAATCCCGGCCTTTAAAAACTTTGTCCGTGCCGTGGTCAAAAAGTGTTTTTGACTGCCCAACTCACTCCTTCTTTCACCGTTTCCCACTAATTTTTTTGTGTCATTTAGTAAGGGCTTGTTGGCCCGCACACAGCTTGATTTGGGTATTTTCGAAAACACCTATACCACTTGTAACGATTTTTTAGGTGCGGGCAATAAAAAACCTGGGACCAGGAACAGGCGCCGAAACAGGTTGGTTGGGGGTTGGGATTAGGTTGGGGGTTAGGTTAAGTTGGGTTAGGTTGGGTTAAGGTTTTTTTTTTTTTTTTTTTCCTTGTTTAATATTATATGGGTTAGGGACCTTTTACTCTTTTCTTTTATGTTCTTTTCTATTGGTTTTTGTTGGTTCCCTTTTCTTTTCCATAGTTTTTTGTTGCAAATGGTTGTTCTTACCTTTTTAATTACTTTCTTTTGAATTACAATTGTTGGTATTTCTTATTATTTATCTGTTATTTTCAAATTCCTGAATATTTCGTTAATTTATAAACTTCTTACGTTATTCCTTTTCCTTCGGATGTAGATTTATTTCCAAATTTTTCCCAATCTTTTTTTTCCTTACTATTGCTCCTTATTTTGCTTATACCTTATGTCTTAATTGGCTTTTCCTTACAATGTTGTTTGGGAAAATTTTACTTACTATTTTATTTCTAATTTATTACAAAGGTTTACATCTACAGTTTTTGCTCTTTTTATTTGCTTTTTATTTGGAATTGTTTTATACATCACACATGCATTAAACAATTCCTTTTTATTTCTTAATTTTTAGCCTTTCCTTTATTCACTATATAACCTTTCTTTTTATGATCTGTCAATTTTAATGCCCTTTATTTGTAATAAAGACCTAAGACTCAATTGTTCTATTTTCCCACTCTTTTGCCCTTCACATCTCAATGACTCAGTATTGGTGTCGCTACTTCTTCAATTGTGCTTAAAAAGTTTTTGGGGTCTCAGAATGTTTTTGTACGGTCGTTTATCAACCTGTCCCCCATCCAGTGCTCTGCTATAAGGGACCCTTCGACTCCTCCTGGAACCTGTCCCCCTTCCGATTTGGTTATTGAACGACTGGCTGAGATTTTTGTATGCCACCGGCAATCTCCCATGGTTCCCCCTTCTAATCGGACATGTCTACTAAAAGGCTTATTTGCTGTGTCTGCATGTTTTGCCTTTGTTTGATTTTGCATTTGGCTGCTCTCCATCCATCCCTGCGCAATTCGTTTCTAAGGTGCGGGTCCCAGGTGACTGCATCTTCAGTGGTTTCGTTACAAACCCCGGAGTCACCTTACGTTTAAACAGCGGGCATTGGAACTGGGGATTGATCCACTACCCATTTGGAGTCTAGATGTAGGCGTGCCCTCCGAAGGCCTCATGAGCCCCCACAATCGGGGTGAAATACTCTAATACCACCTTGGGAGGTGAGTGGGTTCCAGGTTTTTCTTCCTAACTTGAACCTCTAATCGGTCCTCCTCCTCACCCCCTCAGAAGGTGGTTTATTCTGGTTTTTCCTTTCGATAAGTCCCCCATCCTCTGTACAACCCACGACGTCCCGGGCATTACAGGCGGCCCTTTTTTTTATCTTCCCACAAGTAATGTTCCTTCTTTATTTTATCTTTTCCTTTATCTTTTTTATTTCCATTCCCTATCCTTCATCCGGTAATTTTCCTTCTCTTGCTTTCCTTACTCTTTCTTTGATCCCTGGTCCCTTGCTTTTATAACGTTTTTTGATCCCGCTCCTATTCGTCACCCGGTCTCCGTTAAATCCCACCGAAGGGTGACGGCGCCGAGGTAAGCCACCGATCTCGGTGGGTGTTTGGAAGCGGTACTTTTCAATAACAGTGGCGTACGTTTTCTCGGGCTCCATCCGTGCTCTTGGAGGGGCCTCCTTTAACCTTACCCTCAACTTTGTTTTTCTTGAAAGAACTCTTCCGTGTTCTTGAGTTGATTGTAAAAGCTTTTCCTTCTGTTTTTGTTTGTCTTAATTTTTCTTCTTTTGGTTTTTCTCTTTTTGCTGTTTCTTCCTTGTAAATTTCCATTTTTTACATGATTTTACTTCTTTTCCCATTTCGCGTCAGGTTCTTTTTAATTTGTAGAGTTAGTCCTAGTGTTTTAGTTGGTTCTGTTTTAATCTCGGTTTTTAAAGTTTGTGAGTTGCTGGGGCGGTTTTTGCCTGATTCAAAGGTGTTTTCGTGCTTCTGCCACCTTCCGCTCCATCCCGAGATTCGTCGCGGTAGTGAGTCTGGTCTCTGGATAATCTTGGTTGTTTCTTGGGTCTTGGAACTTTTTCCTTTCCCTCTCCAAAACTGCCAGGCCTTGCTCATTGCGGTCTCTCCCGGGCGATGGTCCTGCCACTCCATTCTCGTGGGGGGCTCGTCTCCACCTTCCCTTTCTTTAGGCGTCGGTGACCGAACTTTTCAAGAATGTTGGTCTTAAAAAGGTATATACTGTAATAATGTCCTCCCGTATTAAAGGGTACTTGGGAATTAGTTTGATTAAAAATTTTTAATAAACAATTTAAGGAGCAATAAAAAAGTAAAGATTGTAATTTACTATCTTAAGATTAGGTACAAATATTCTATAGTCTATCTATTTTTTTGTCTTATGTCCGGTTTGACTTTTTCAGCTCTACTGTCTCTAAAACCTAAATACTCTATTTTATCCCCCTTTTTTAAAGGAGTCTTAATTTCTATTTAAAACTAAGTTTTTTTTGAACTCTACAATTTTGTAGACAGGTAAAGATTGAAAAAAGTTTTTCGTTCGGTTTGACCTTTAGTTAACGTTTGCAGTTGGTAGTGACCAGCACTCCACTGAAAACCGGATCCAGATCGGCCCCGGTGGTTGCCGAGATACCGGGGCCCGAAGTTTCAGCCAAGCTCAAAATGGCCGCCGAAATAAAACTCCTATCTTCGGTTTCCCCGCTGAGCTACAAGAGATCGGTTTTGGGGCTGGTGGGTAACCTCCAAAACTCTCTTGTGCGGTAGTGGTTTTGGACACTCTTCGGGTGGGCGCCCAATTCCGGTTTGGTGTTGTAGATACTCTCAAGGAGATTCCTTTGGGCCCAAAACCAACTCTCTACGACCTCCCCGTTCTGAGAATTATTTCGACGAAAACTCTTTATGTAGAGTTGGAAACTCTTGAACAATTTAATCTATCCAAAAACAATATAAAATTTTGGGGGTTGGGGAAGGTACTAAACATATACTTTCAAATAATTAATAAAAAAATTTTTTAGTTCAGAAAATTTTTGCTCTACATTAACTTATAAAAAAATTTTTTGGGACCAATCACAAAATTCTCCAAGGTCATTGAAACTCACTCTTTTCTCACCTGAGCAATTTTGCTCAAAAATTTCCTCAATATTTTTAAAGTTTTTACTCAAAGATTTGAAATTATTATAAAGGCAAAATTTTTTTCCCAAAGTGTTAAATATTTTTTGCTCCAGTTTTAAATTTACTAAAGTTCTTTTTTTTAAAATTTTTGCTCGGGGTTTTAAAACCTGAGTTCGTTTTTATAAATTTTGCTCCGAAGTTGTGTATTTTACTTCCCGGACCTTTACATTTTTGCCCAATTGTTCCACAAACAGATGCTACCCTTGTTTTCTGGAGGAAATACGGAGGTCAAACAGTCCAAAATCCCAGACCCGTGTTTTAAAAATTTTCAAAATTTAATTTGGGGTGGTTCCCGCTGTCTTTTTTAAATTTTCTTTTTGTGATAACTTTTTTTTTTTAATTAATATAGTAATTTAAAAGAAATTTTTGGAATTGAAAAAGTTTGAAACACGTTTAAAACTACGTAAATTTTTTTGTTGGGTGTTACCTTCTTTGCCGCTTTATATCTCCAAAGTTGGAGTCGAAAAATTTTTGAAAATTGGTATCCAGGGAGATGAAGATATTACTATTTATTTAAGGTATAAAAATTTAGGATGTCCCTTTAAATTTCAAAAATATTTGGGTCCTAAAGTTTTGTTTTACGAGTTTAAATTGCCCAAAGTTGAAAAACCTTATATTCCTTAAGAACTACTTATCGGATTAAATTTGAAAACCTCCAGTCTTCTCTTCTTGTCAGCTATCTGATGGTTTGGGTCCGGAACCTCCGGACTGAACCGGGCAATGACCGCGTGCACGTGGTTTTTGGAAAACTTCGTTTTCTTTAAACCAGTTAGCCGGGAAAAATCCCAAAAATTTTTGTGGGCACCTTTAACTGGCCGAAACCCCAAAACACTTTGGAAAACTGGGGGTCATCGATCAAAATCCACGCCGCACCCGAAAACCGCCGAAATTGGTTTTCCTTCAACTTCCACAGTTTTCCCCTTTTTCCTAATTTTTTCCCATATTTTGGAAAAAGGCCCTTTGCCGACCTCAACGATGTTATCACCTCCGAATTCATGAAACTTTTACCACATAGTATTTTTGAAACCCGGGCAACCCCATAACGCTTTCCAAGGTCCTTGGGTCCAAACCGGACTCTCCCATTTTAGGTTAAGTTGGGAGGTTGGGTTTGGGTTAAGGTTGGGTTGGGTTGGTTAGGTTAGGTTAGGGTTAGGTTGGGTTGGAGTTAAGGTTGGTTAAGGTTAGGTTGGATTAGGTTTTGGGTTAAGGTTAGGGTTAGGTTGGGTTAAATTTGGTTTTTTTTTTATTTAATCTTTTTTGTTTTGGATCAAGGGACCTTTTTGCTCTTTTGTGTTTTGGTACTTGTTCTTTGCTTCTATTCTTTTGTTTAATACATCTACTTTTCATTTTCATATTTTTGTCTTTTTCATTTTTTTGTCTTAACTTATATTTTTCTTTTTACATTTTTTTTCCTATTTATATTTCCTACTTTCTTAATTCCCATTTCTTTTTCTAAAAATCTTATACTTGTATATTTACATTTCTGTTTTGCCCATTTATTTTCCTTATCTTTTATTTTTTTCTATTAACTTATACTTTTATCTTAATTTTTTTTATTTCTTATACATATCATTTCCTTCCCACTTCTTCTTACATTTTAACATAATTGGTACTATCTTAATCTCCCTTCAAGTCCTCAAGTGCATGTTCACCGCTAATTACATTTACCTAATTATCCTTTTTCTTTTTTTTTTTTACCAAACAATTTCCAACAATTACTTTTTACATTTCCCTTTGCTCCTTATAATTAAATATCAAGGCATATACTTATGATATATTTTCATATTTGTTTTGGTCCTTTTCTTTATGTTTTTGCATGTTGACTACTCCCTTTAAAGAATTCCTGAAACTTTTGTTATTATTTTATAATATTTGGTATTTGCTTTTTTAAAGCCTTACTAATTTCGGTGGCCAGGTCTTTCGTTATTCCGAAGATTGGACACTGCTCAGGGGACGGACCTTCTGGAACCTCCCCATCGTTTGCATTCAGGTCGTCCCGAACCCGGAAGCCATGGAATTCCCAAACCCATGCCCTTTAGAGCCTACCGGCGAATTTCAACTCCGCTTCCTTCCCGATCCGGTGCCGTCGACTGCATTGGGGAAAGCTTGGGTGGTTGAGGCCTTGTTGGCTCCGATATGTGGCGCCGGTTCCATTCGTTGGACTCTTGCCGAAAAGGTCCTCTTGACGAATAAAAACCGGGCTTTTTAATCATGTCCGGTCGTCTTTTCCAGTGGCGGCCTCCTTTGCAGAAAGTCCCGCCCTTTTTACCCTCTACACCCGCTTGGCCTTGGCAAGGGACCGGCCCCTTTCAAAACTAATTTAATGTCCTCCCTTTCTCGGCCCATCGGGTTGTAAAGGTCCTTCCAGCGTTCTTTCAAGGGCGGATTAACCGGGTCGCTATAATCTTCTGACCCCGTGCGGAATTCTCAAAGTGCCATCCCCTTGGGCCTGGAAACCAGGAAACTCCCCCTTTAAACGGGTGCAAAATCTCCCCAACAATTTTTTGCTTCTAAACTCGGCACCATCCCCAAATGGATGGTGCCCGCTCCTACCATTATTTTTTTGCTCCCGTCTTTTAAGACTTTGAGAGGGCTTTGGGGCTATCTCCCACCCGCCTCCCAGAAGAGGGCTTCCCTATCAAAATTAGCCGGGTGTGGCAGGCTCGGTATGGGGCGTTGGACTCTCAAGGCCCGTTCTCCTTCCCTGGAGGCCTTCTCTTTTATCTCGTAAAGGGGCCCTTCCCGGATCCCTAAGGCCAAGAATCCCAGCGAGCAAAGGGCCCCGGTTTGGAGACGTCCCTGCCGCCCCAAGTCTTCCACCCGAACCGCGTTGAAATCGCGTTTGGTTGCCCCGCCCCCCCGGAACCTTCCCGGTCGGTGGGGCCCCGGGCGCTTGCTGCGTATAAAAGACGACCAACTCTATAACTGCGGTATTATGGTTCCCGGGACCCCGGTTCAGGCCCATGGATTCACATGGCCCAGCCAGTTTTTATATATCCCTGGACCCAACAGACGTTTTTAGGTGGCTGTTTAAACGTCAATTTTTGTTATCTTTTAAGGCCCAGGAATCTTTTTTCGTTAACTAATTCGATTCCTCCTCGCCCATTGCGAACTGGGGTTATATTTTTTTCGTTTAAAGCATTGCCTTGGTCTTGTGTTGGGAATTTTAATTTGTTTTCTTTTCCCCAGTTCTGCACCTGGGCGAAAAAGAACCCCACCCAACCCCCTTGGCCATTCCACTGCCCGATCTCCGGAGGCTGGGCAACATCATCCCCAAATGCCTGTACAAAAACCCCTCTTCCTTTCAAGCTCCCAAGAAGGGCGTTGGACAGATTCCAGGGGAAACCCCGATCCGACCCTTGTGCACCCCTTGGTCCTGGCCCCGAACCCCTCTTTCCAAAGCCTGGCGCCCACTTTTCTATCTTGAAGATGGCCCCTAAAGTCGCCTCAGGTTTACCGGGCATTCAATCTCCGCCAGCCCTGCATCTTTTGCCGGCCCCCAAAGCGTTGTCGAAGAGCCCCCCAGCCAAACGATATCATGACAGTCGCCTTTTCCTCCCAACTAATTAGGTTAGGTTAAGGTTAGGATTGGATTGGGTTGGTTGGGGTTGGGTTAGGTTTTACACCGGCCTCAGACCGCTGGAAAAGGAAAATCGGCGGTTAAAGGCCGCCCTGGAACGATTCCCGTTGAGGAACTGCCTCCGGTTTGGAACAAATCCGAGGGCGCCTCAAACTGGAACATGGTAAACAATTTGCAGGTTACCCGGATGAACCTTGGACCGCCTCCTGCCGGGGCGGCTTCGTCCCGCGGCCGCCGATAAAGGGGGCCAAAACGTTTGGGGCATTGGAGGCCATTGGCCCCGCTTTCCCCGGCCCTGCCCCACTACGGGCAGCGCCGGTTAGAGTGGAAAGGAGGGGGAAGGGGATTTGGGCCCCTCGCCTAAAAGAAAAAACAAGGAAGGGGGCCCCGGACAACCCAGGCCGGTTGGCCAGCGCCACGCTGAGAAGGGGCAAGGGCAGCCACCGTGAGTGGTGACCGCCAAAGGAAGCCCCGCTCCTAAATACCCGGAAAAGGGAGGGTGCGAAATTAAAGGCCCCGCTCTCGGTGGTTTCAAGCCACCGCAGCGAAAAGGGGAAACGATCCCACATCCTCCCAAAAAAGAAAGCAAGGGAGGAAGGGCTCAGGGCCCGCCGCCAGGCAGAAGGGGCCCCGGCCCCGGGTTCCGGGGCGCTGGGGGGGAGAAGGCCCCCTGGCTGAAAACCGCCAAGAGGGGCCCAGGGAAAGGCAAATCCAGCCGAAAAGGCGCGGCTTCCCTGGGGCTGTGACTCTGGAAAAACGGAGGTGGCCGAGGGGTAGCGCAAAAGGCAGCGCCCGGTCACCGGGAAAGGTAGAAACCGCCGGGCCCGGTCGGCCGGGGAGAGTGGGAGTGCCCTTTGCGCCCCAAGGCCTGGGAGGGCCCTCAATGGGGGGCTGGGGTGGCAAAACGTGCCGGCCCTCCCTTGGTCCCGAAAAGGCCCGGCGGGAGGGTTCCAAGGGGGTGACGCCTGTTTGTACCCGGTGGCCCGCTGGGCCAAGAGCAAGTTGGGAGGCCGCGCCGCCGCACCGTGCCCGGAAAAAGGCTGGGGCCGTGGGATGCGGCTCACCACCAAAACCCGATAGGAGGCGGAGGAGGGGGCCTGCTTAAGCCGGCCCAAAGGCCGGGCTGAGGGACCCAAAGGTCATCCAATAAAGATACGCTGACCCCGGAAATCGAACCACCGGGCCAGAGCCAGGACCCTTTGTTTGGAGGCGCAGTGGTCGATCAGGCCGGTGTCGGAACCGAAGTTCCCCGGAATAACGGGCCGGGACCGTCCACACGGGCGTGGTCTGCGGACCTGCGGGGTCCCCCTCAACGGGGGCGTGAAGAAAGGTCCAGGCTTGTGGCCCGTTGGGGAAATTTTGTCTTTCAGCGTACTTTTCTCCCAACAGTCTCTCGCCGACTTGAGGGCTACCAGACCGATGTCACTGATCCTTCCGGACCCTTCCTGGCTGGTCGCGGGGATCCAACCCAAATCCCGGTTTGGGGTTCCCTCGCAAACGGAAGGACACTGAGGAGGGCTCCCGGAGGTCGGGGCTGTCGTCCCAAAAGGGTTCGGTAAACACGGGTACGGCCCGGCGTGACGGATGTATCGTTCCAGCCCCCCCGGCTTTCAATAAAAGGGCTGGAAGGTGGGGTCAGACCCGTCGGATCATCGTTAATCCGGGGCTCCGCCCTCCCCCAAATACCGGCCCCGGCGACCCAGGACGACGGCCCCAGGTCCTCGGGAAGCCTGGACCGAGGCTGCGGGAGGCGGCAAGTGCAGTCGGGGTTTCTGGCCCAACATTGTCGATGGGAGGGAGGCACAAGGCCCGGGACGCAATGCAATGTGTGACGCCGATGTCCCGGCCAAACGTCTCCCCCAAACGCCGGGTACGGTGAATCCGGAAATCGCCGCGATGGAGAGCGACGCGGGGCCCGGACACCCGTTGTCGGGGACGACGGCCAGGCCCGGCCCTGGAGGCCTTGCCGCCCTTTCAGCCAAAAAGGATGGCTCCCGTGGGAATAGCGGGGGTCGCGCAGAAGGAGCTTTAAGGGCCGGACGGTGTGGGGCGGCCCACAAAATGGTGATGAATAGGCTTCTCCTTGGGGCCCCCTCACGGAGATCTGGGCCCATTGGTGGCTTCGCCGAGGTTTTATTCCCAAGGAGGGGGCACCTTGATGGTCCCAAATGGGCCGGAGGTCGACCCAGTTCCGGAAGCGCCAGGTCACCCCCGGGAGGTTCGGTGCGGCCCCTCAAAATAGGGGAAACGACCGCCCGGGTCCCGATGGGCCGGGGACGGGGGCTGGCGCTGGCCCTAGGGGACGCCCTGGAGGGGAGGGAGATGCCGCCGTCGGTGCCCCAAACCACAGAGGGAAGACAGGCAGACTCGTCTCATCCAAAGGAGGGTCCTGGGACTCGCCCCCCTCGGCCGGTATGTACTGGACGATGGGAAACCTTTGAGAGAATCGGGCCCGCATCGTCCAGCCCTGGGACGTCCCCAAATCGGGGGTGGAGTTGGGCCCAAGGCCGGTCGACCAGCGGGCTGGGGTCAGGTCCCTGACGGGATTTGGGTCCCGGGGAGGTGTTTTGGGGTCCTCCATCCCAAGCATTTTCCCCACCCTGGGCCCGGAAAGGACCCCGAACCCGGGCCTCCCCACCGAAGGGGTGATCCCCGCATCGACGTGTCGGTCCCGGCCGGATGGCCCGGACCATCAAGGTCGGGAGTTCCACGGGGTCGGTGTTACCGCCGGGAACTTGGTTTGATTGGCCCGGGCAAACGAGGGTGTCGAGTCACTTGGCGGACGACACCCTCAGCCTTGGCACCAATTTTCCAGGGTGCGATTTCGCCACCGGGGCGCCAAATTCCATCCCGGGGTAGGACCAGGGTGGCTTTAAAACCGAGGCCCTTTATTTTACGGGCCTGAACGCGCCACGCGGACGCCCACATGTTTCGGGTCCGCGTCGACGCGCCGACGATGAAATACTCGCCTAGTCCTAGACCGCCGATGGAGGTTTTCCCCATTTTGAGCGCTTTCGGCTGGAGTGGCGAGGCGGCCCTCGGCGACTGCCCCCAAACAGGGACCCGGCCCGGTCCCGCCCCGCCGGAGTCTCAGGTCCTGGTCCCGGGACCCGTGGGGGCCGCCCCCAAAGGAAGCTGCTGCGGAGAACCCAGAGGGTGTTGGGTCCGGGCCGTAGGGCTCGACCATCTCCGGCGGGCGGCCCGGGTGGCTGGTTTTTTTAAAGGCCGGTCACTCTTTTCGGCGAGGCCGGGCTTTGCCGCCCCAAGAGAAAGGGGAGAAAAGCCCGTGGGGTGGGACTGGGGCCCCCAGGGCCCGTCCAAGAAGCCATGCCCCTTCTTAAGTTGGCGGGAACGCCCAGTTCCCGGACCGGCCTGCCCTGGGAGGACCTGCCGTGGCCCGGTGGGGTTTAAAAGGCCACTTTGGCGTGCCAAGACGGCCCCCGCGCTGGAAGAGTGCCCGCCTGGTGAAACCCGAGAGCGGTAGTGGGGACGACCTTTCCTTCCGCGTAGTACCAGGATGCAAGGCAAAGGTCGGGGCGCCGTCCTTTTTTGCGAGGACGGATGGCCGGAAGAGGCGGAAAGGGACAGGAGGCCGAGGCCCTGGTATCCAGAAGAAGGCCAGGGCCGGAGTGGCAGCGCGCAACCCCCTGACATGGGCCCCCGGCCGGCAAGAGGGCCCCCGCCCAGGGGGCAGGGGCGCGTGTGTTTGTTCCCCGGCGCCCGCGACGTTCCGGGGTCCCAACACCCGGGAGAAGAGGGAGGGCGTCGCGCGGGTCGCCGATGACTGAACAGTGCCCCGGGGGCCCGGCAAAGGCAGGAGAAAGGAAAACCGTTGGTTTTTAGTGGGTAACCGCCTCCATTTTGGGGGACCCCATATCCCTCCCCTCACTTTGGCGGCGGGGAATCCGTTGGATTTTTCCAAGGCAAAAAAAAAAAAAAAAAAAAAAAAAAAGGTTAGGTTAGGCCCCGAACGGTTTCGCGTCGTGGTGGGGTTTAGACCGCGGCGGGCACCGGGGGAAGCAAAGGAACCTTGGCGGCCTGAGGAAAGGCCGGGTGGGGAAGGTCCCGGGCCGAAGCCCCTTTGGATGCGCCTGAGGGGAGGGACGGGCCAGGAGGGACGCGCCCCTGCCCGCAACCAGGGGTGGGAGTCGGGGGAAGAGGTGTTTGGTATTCCTAGGCCGCCTTTCCTACCTCCGCGACTAGGCCCCACCGCTGATGCGGTGGAGGGCGTGGGAGGAGGGGAATTCCGGCGGTCTCTTCCTACGGCCGAAATGGACCAGCGGCGGGCAAATCCGGGGCCGCTGGGGCGGGAGTTTGGTCCTCGTGGTCAGGAACCCGGCCCTGGGCCCCGGTAACAACTAGTCTTTACCCGGGGCCGAGAGGGGCGATTCCCCGCCCAGAGGGAGGCCGTAAAGGCCGAGATGGGGTCGTTTTGGCCCATCGCCGGGGGAGATGAGTGCAAAACGTTCCTGCGCCCCACCCAAACGTGGAAGGAACAAGTGGTTTTTTGGGCGGTCCGACATAACCCTTTCCCCGCGAGGGACGGGGCGTAATTTAGGAAAAAAAAAAAAAAAAAAAAAAGGAAGAAGAAAAGGGTTAGGTTAGGTTGGGAGGAAAGGGTTAGGGAAGGGGTTAGGTTAGGTTGGGAGAGGTTGGTTGGGTTAGGTTAGGTTAGGTTGGGGTTGGGTTAGTTTAGGTTAGGTTAGGTTTTTTTTTTTTTTTTTTTTTTTTTTTTTTTTAATTATTCATTTTCCCCTGGCGAGTAGTTGCTGTGACTCCTCCTTGCAGTTTTTATTATGTATTTTCATTTCTTTTCTTAATATTTTTTTTCTTTTCTTATACTGTCACCCTCTTACTTTTACTATTTTACAATTTTGGTACGTTTTGTGTTATTTACATTACAATTCTTTTATATTGTTACTGCAAAGTTTTGCTATTCATTTCTATATAAAATACAAATACAATACCTATTTTTTACAATTTTGTACCACAATATGTGTTATTTATATTCCAATTTGTTCGTTACAATACATAAAGTCTTTATATTAATATATAAAAATACAATACAATACAGTTATAACTATATATTTATATCATAAATTAAATTTATTTTCATTTATTTTTTATTTTTCATTTACTATTTTATTATTTTAATACAATATTCAATAAATCATTTTTAGTTTGTTTGTTACATATGTTACTCAGATTTTCTAATCTCACTTTAGTCTCGGTTTTTGATTCCTTAAATTATGTCTGTTCCCCACAGGATTTGGGGCATTCTATTATTAGAGCTTGATTGATTGCCCTTTTAGCGTCGGGTCGTAGATACATCGATGGATTTTCCTTGCACTTGGCGCTTCAGGCACTGGCAAACCCCGTGTCCCGTTAGCAGTTGCGTGAGATGAAAGTTTGTTGATGTGGTATAAATTTGTATGCTGTATATATCGGTAGGAAAGTTTTTGTGGTCGCTGCTGTTTGTTCTTTCTTATCTTCTGGGTTCCATTCATGAAGAGGCCCTCTGATTTGCCTCTTCATGAACGAAACCGTTACCCTTCAGTCTGGTCTTGCTTTAATGTAATGCGGTACGTTTGGCTAGCTCATCTGCTCTCATTTCCGTTATGCCCATACGTGCTTCACCCAATACAGTGGAGACGATTTTGCCCTTGTTCAAGGTTCTGATGACGCGCTGTGCTTTCTTGTTGCTAGAGATGCTTCGCCCGCTGTTGCAGATGGTGTCTAGTGCAGCCTCAGAGTCGCTGAATATCCTGATGAGCCCTTACTCTTCCGCGGGCCATCGCTTTAGATAGCCAAGAGTTCGGCCGGATAGACGGCAGGTGGGACGACAGCTTGAGCTTTTTGGATCGGTTTCGAGTCCATTCTTCTTATATAAGTGAGAGAGCAGCCTGACTCTACCGAGCTTGCTGTCGTCCGTGTAAATTTGCCCAGATTAGCCAGGTGTTGATCGCTCGGTTATTCCAGATGGTCGTATCAGGTGCGGTTTCTGGTATGCGTAAAATAGTTACAGGTTAGTTAGGCCAGGTTAGGTTGTGTTGTGGCCAGTTAGGGAAGAAGAAGAAGCAGGTTGTGTTAGGTTGGTGGGTTAGGTTATGTTAGCGAAGCGAAGCAGGGTTAGGTTAGGTTAGGTTAGGCTAGGCGAAGTCAGGTTGCCAGGTTGTGCCAGGTTAGTTGTAACAGTTGTGTTAGGCCAGGCTGTGTTGTGTTAGGTTAGGAAGAAGAAGAAGAAGGGCCAGGTTAGGTTAGGTTAGGTTAGCCAGGTTGAAGCGAAGCAGGGTTAGGTTAGTTAGTTAGCTAGGTTGCCAGGTTAGTTAGTTAGTTAGGTTAGGCTAGTTAGGCTAGGTTAGGTTAGGTTAGGCTAGGCTAGGTTAGGCTAGGTTAGGTTAGTTAGGTTCTCCACATTCCGCGCGACGCAGGTTCCCTTCCCAGACACGGGCTGTTTCGAGTACCTGCGCTGGGCGTGGCCGGTGGTTTCCAGAGAGCGCCAACCACTCGTGGCGTATGCCGGAAGAGACGGCCTGGGCACGTGCCGGAAGAGTGTCCAGCCTGGGTCGAGCAAACGCCGAGAGCTGCGTAGTAACAGGGCACGGACCTTCGCTTCCGTCAGAAAAGGCAGTGATGCTTGAGAGCGAGTGTCGGGGCGCCGTCCCGCTTGCGAGGACGGAGGCCTGGAAGCGGAGGCCGTGAGGGACAGGAGGCCGAGCGCTCTGGCTATCCGGCAGAAGAAGGCCAGGGCGCCGAAGAGCGGCGTACGCGCGCACCTTCCCTGACATTGAGCTCCCGGGCGTACGGCAGGGTGCCCGCCGCCCAGAGAAGGGTTTGAAGAGGGCGCCGTGCTGTTTGTTCGCACGGCGCCTAGTGACGTTCCGCGTCCCCAACACACCCGGAGAGAAGAGGTCGAAAGAGCCGCGTCAGTCGCCAGATCACTGCGCCTGCGGCCCTGGCTACAGCGACATGAGAAAGGAACAACCGTTGGTTTTTTTTTAGTACCGCCGCTCCATGGGGTCCGGGAGTTCTGGCGATATCTCGCTGCCCTCACTTTGGCGGCGGGGAATCAGAAGCCGATTTTTCCAACGGCAAAAAAAAAAAAAAAAGGTTAGGCTAGGTTAGGCGAAGAAGAAGAAGTTGTGTTGTGGCTAGGAAGCAGGTTAGGCAGAAGAAGAAGAAGAAGAAGAAGAATAGGTTAGGTTGTGTTGAAGTTAGGGCGTAGTTGTGGCCAGGAAGCAGGTTAAAGAAAATAGGTTAGGTTAGTTAGCGAAGAAGGCCAGGGTTAGTTAGCGAAGTTAGGCGCAGTTGCCAGGTTGCCAGAAGCCAGTTAGCCAGGCCAGGCCAGGGTTAGGCTGTGGCCAGGCCAGGTTGTACAGGGTTGTGCCAGGCTGTGGCCAGGCCAGGTTGTGCCAGGCCAGGCCAGGCCAGGCCAGGCCAGGCTAGGCTAGGTTAGGTTAGTTAGAAGTACAGGTTATATAGGTTAGGTTAGGTTGTATAGAAGAAGAAGTAGGTTGTGTTTGTGTTAGGTTAGGTTAGGTTTTTTTATTGCTTATGACAACGTCTTCTTTACAACTATTCACATTAGAAAGCACATTGCTTTATATAATGCAATTTATTTTATTCACTTGAGAATATGTCCTTCATGGAACGCGATTGATACGTATTCACAGATAACATATCCCCTAATATAAATAATAATACTTATTATACATTACCTATTCATAAATATTAATATATTATCATTGTACATTTAAACTGTTTAGATATGGGACTTAGTATTAGGAGTGTTCCTGACATTATGATTTGATACATATTTGTCCGTTAACATATCCTATTACATCGTGTCAAACTGGTTAGTACAAAATAAAAGATATATATTCTACACCATACAATTATAAGTGGCCAAATCAATCTTGTACTATGATAACTAGCACATTTGATTACAATACTGAATTATATGTTTGTCTGTTAAAACTGTTGGGTTCTTGTTGCATTATTTTATTTGAGAGGTATCGGATAGACCTAAGATTTGATACATGTCTGTCCGGCAACATATTCCTAACACACATTATATTATACAGGTACATTTCGTATTCATAAATATTTTTATTATAATATTATACGTTTATAATTAAATGTTACATAAAATATGACAACTTGTTAGAAGTATATCTCCAGGCAGTACGCTATTTGATACATATCTGCCTGGCAACATATCTTCCCTTTACACGTTATGCAATATATACTATACTACATTTCGTATACTAAATATTTTTATTCTAACATTATACGTTAATAATTAAAATACTATATTTAATATGACAACTTAGTTAGGGAGCAGGCTCCAGACAGTACGCTGATACATAACTGCCTGGGCAATATATTTCCTCATTACATTGTATCACCTATTTTACATATATATTTATCAATATTATTTAAATAATACACTAATTTAAATAAATCTATTCTGTTTTGCAGAGATTATGTTCGGCAGACTATGATTTGAGTTACGTCTTCCGAGTAATATTCTCCCATTACATTTACAAGGTTATAGATATACAATTGAACATTATAATTCACAGGCGAAATTAGCTGTATTTGGTTTACAATTATGGGTCAATGTGTTCTATTTGTCGCAAATAATATTTTTGTTTCGATTCTTTAATTAGGTGTATGTATTCAGACAGAACGCTATTTGGATAAGACATCTGAGTTACATATATCCCCCTTACATTGTGTCACATTTATTAAACATTCCTCATGAATAGATTTTTTTAACATTATGAATTTAGTAATAAAAATATTGAAGGTATTTTAGGTTCCTATAAAAAAATATATGTATATATATATAGAAATATTTAATTATCCATTTTCGTGTACTGCTTCATCATTTTAAAATCAACTGGCGTAAGGCGTGCGACTGTAATCATTCTGTCAATGATCCCGTTCTTCATGGTGAGAATCAGGGCAACTGTGGATGAAGTTGCAAAGGAAGTGGAGATGGATGTGTTGTAACGTCTACAGTTTGGATAGTTAACTAGATGCATTTGAGGACGGCTTTCATTGGGGCAGCGTCAGTTGTGGCGGATCTACCGTAGTGCGCACAGTGCTGTTCTGCCTGTCGTCGATCACTTGCTTTTGGTGGCTGGCTCAGCACCTGTGACACATCAGTAGAAACGGTGTGAATTTTTCGACACAAGCACGCTGGTGATCAACATTAAATCCTGCCCATTATACACCCTGCGCTAGACGGAAGGCTGCGCGACGAAAACGGCATTGTACAAACTGGGTTCCGGTTGAGTGTTGAATCGAATCGTAAGCCTCCTGATAATCGCGTCTGTCAAATTGGGTCGCCCGTTGATAATGCTTTTTCACCAAGTCCCCAGTGGGAACGTCCCTGACCCCTTGAGGATGATCATCGGCAGTCTGCGAGCGGGCCTGACGTACTCCGCTGTAGTCTAGTGCGACTGATGTGTCGTCTCTTTGCCTGCGGGTATCGAATTCCACCGTTTCGTTATTGACACAGCTGATTCTATTGGGAGCGTGAAGTGAGTTTCCAGTTGGATGTTGCGCCTCCAGGCCTCGATGATGTCCTGTCGGACTTGACGTCAAATCGGCGGAAACTATAATTGCTGGTTTTGCAGGTGGGCGAGTTTGAGGTTGTTGATGTTGTGTGGTCGTTTCGAACTGGTCCGGGCTTCATACATGGTATGTAATGTCTGCGAACGGCGGGCTTGTACCGGAGCAGTCAGCGGCGGCGGAGGTAGTTGCTTGCTTCTCGAACTCTTCTCTGACGCAAGCGACGATCCTCCCCTTCAACCTTCGGTGGTGCTGGCGGGCTGAGAGGGGCCATGGTATGTTAAGCGATCATCGTTCCAGTGGTTTCGACGACCGACGAATTTCGCTGCGGCGCAGATGAGTGCGCTTCTAAGGATACAACGCTTTTGGCCTCAGTCACCAAGCGGTAATGCATAGATACGAGCGTGCGAACGTGTCCAGACATATCTAGGCTGTGTACGTCCTCTGCTAACACGGCAAGGCAGGGTAACATGGGAGCTATTTGTATAGTTTAATACAAAAGTTGTTTCTGCCAGGTAGTAAATCGCACCTAAGCTTGAGTGGTAAGGTGGAGGGGAGGCAATTTTTGTTGCAGATATCATGTCTATTTTTGGTGTGGTGGTACATATTTAAAGAATCAGGAGGACGTAGCAGAAAGGTGAGTGAATTTCGAAAATGTGGATTTAAACGATTTTACTATGAAAAATGGAGAAATGCAATAACCTGCAAACTGCAATGGATCTCTGCCGGAAATCACTTTTTAAATGGGTAGTACTAATTAGTTATTATTATGTTGCAAAATATCAGAACAGTAGTTGTGATGGTTTGAAAGATATCGAAAAATTTCACTTTTGAAAAGTGGATTTTGTGGCGTGGCGGAAACTAAGATTTGTCGTAAAAACTGAAATACTCAACGGATGAAGCTATATTTGGTAATAAAATGCAGGGAAAAATTGTTTCTAATTGATGAAAGTTTTGCGAAGAAATTCAATAGTATTTATAAGAGTTAGAAACAATTTTGGGTATGAATATTTCAAAGTACTGTTCTGTTTAGTAGACTTTTTCTAAATTTTTCTGTTTTTCGCAGATATCGCGTCTATTTGAAAAAGTGGCGGAAGAAGGGATGAAGAATCAGGAGGATTTGTGCAGAAAAAGGTGAGGACTGGAAATGTGGATTCTAAATTGACGACACAGAAAATGGGAGAAATGTAAGAACTCCAAACCTGTGCAATGGATCTCGCTTTTGAAATCAATTTTAAATGGGTAGTACTAATTTGGGGTTAATATTATGTTGCAAAATATCAGAAACAGTAGCTGTGATTTGGTTTGAAAGATATCGAAAAAAACACTGAGTAGCTTTTGGATTTGGTATGGCGGAAACCAGATTTGCTGTAAAACTGAAACTACTCAACGGATGAAGCTATATTTGCACAAAATGCAGGAAAATTGTTTCTAATTATTTAGAAAGTTTCAGAAGAACGAAGACATCAGTTATGGAGTTAGAAATAATTTTGGGTATGAATATTTTAAAAATTGTCTTGCTTTAGGCAGATCTTTTTCAAATTTTTCTGTTTTCGCAGATATCGCGGCCCATTTGCGCGGTGGTGCTAAGGAGAAGAATCAGGAGGATTTAGCAGAAAAGGTGAGTAACTTTGAAAATGTGATTCTAAACGGATCGGATGAAGAGAAAGAAGGTCCAATGATGATATTATTATGTTGGGTAAAAATATCAGAACAGTAGCTGACGGTGTCGGCGATATCGAAAAAATTAACTTGAAAAGTGATTTTAAAGTGGCGGAAACCAAGATCTACAAAACTGAACCAACAACGGATGAAGCTTATATCATAATAAAATGCAGGGAAAATTGTCAATTATTTAGAAAGCCTGGTAGAAGAACGAAGAAGATTGCCATAAGAGTTAGAAAATAATTTTGGGTATGAAGTAGGTTAGTTAGAAGTGAAGAAGAGAATAGTTAGGCTAGGTTAGGCGAAGAAGAAGAAGTTAGGTTAGTTAGAAGAAGAAGAAGTTAGTTAGTTAGTTAGGTTAGTTAGGCTTTTTTTTTTTTTTTTTCGGATCACCTCCAACATACCAGGTCGGTTTTGAAGTTTCATTGATACCTCCTTTCTTCCCAGTTCTCATGATCATCCCGTACTCTCCATTCTTCATACTTTGTCTTCTTCTTTACATTCTTCATTCATCGGCAACTTTTTGGGTGATTCTAGCCAGCCATACTTCTCTCTATTCTAATTCCATGCCTATCTTTTTTATTATTTAATTTCAATTCTTAACACGGGTAAATAATTTTGTAGCAAACAAATATAATAGACATCTATTTCTACACCTTTGACTTTGTACCATCTTTATAAACTACTTGTATAAAATTTGCATTTCAATTTTTCTAGATTCTAGTATTACAATTTACTTACATCTATCTTATAACGGCTTGTATGTTGAATTTTGCATTTCGGTTTTTATCTGATTGCTATTATAATTTCTTATATTCATCTTATAAATACTTGTTTGTTTATTTTTGCATTTATATATTCAAATCTATTATGACAATTTACTTAAATCTACCTTATAAATTTAATTGTAAACAATTTTTGTAGTAATATTTTTTCTAAGTCTATTATAATAATTCTGCTTATATTTATCTTTGTGAGTACAATTTTAATTTATATTCCTATATCTATCTTTATTAATAACACAGTTTTATATTTATACGTTATAGCACTTTAGCATCATCTATTTTACATTTGTTTATTTATTTTTATAGCATAGGCTAATTATATGTCGATAACTGTGCTCATCAATGTTCTCGTCATTTACTAGACTCTCCTATACGCCAGGGATCGCCACGCGCCCCAGCTATATGCTGTGGTAGAGCGCCAGCTCGTCCCATTTGCCGATCGGACAGTCTTGCTGAACGCATTGCGCGCCTTGCCGTCCAATTCTTTGAACGTGACACAGCCTGTAACCGGGGTTTGTTCGCTTGGGAGTCAGGACCTGATCATGGAAGCCGCCACAGGACCGTGAAGATCCGTCGACTCAGTGCAGAACCGCTTAATGTGGCCGTAGCCCAGCAACGGGTGCACTGACCAATGGCGTCTGGTCTCGGCTCACTTGAAGGTCGATGGACCTCTGCCACTGTGACCCCCGCTACACCGTTGGAGAGACACTGATGATTATACGATAGCAGTTAGGGTTTCTTTTGTTTTCCATACTTGATGGATCCATTTCCTCCCTCGTCGAGGTCGTGAAAACACATCCTGACTTCGATTTCCAGGGCTTTGATAACATCGTCGTCGGAATTCATCCTTGATGACATCCCTGGAGAATCATGGAAGCGGGTCTTCATTGTTCACTCGATGATGAGGTCTGGCAGATCTCCCTTCAAGTCTGGTTTTCGCTTTGTGCGTTCTTCTTGAAGTGCCAAACCCATGATAACCTTTTGGTCTTTCGCCCTCACCCTTTTGGACTGTCACCCAGCCCTCTTTGGCGTCGATCGCGCAAGTGGAATTTTCCCCATCATTTTCCCCTTGTGTCTATACCTGATTTTTCAGATCACCATTGGTGCAGCGTGGTGTGCCTGCGGCGACTCTCATGATTGGCCGTCACGCCAGCATAGGCTGCCTTCTATGGTCACCTTAAAAGATTTTGATTGTTTCTTTGAGATCTTCATCTGTTGCGATTTGTTTGTGCAACAGCCTGCTGGTGTTCCTCGATCTTGGCCAACGCAGTGCTGGTCTACCGACCGGTCGATGGGCGTCAGCAGCTGTGCATGGCCTGGTTGTTTTGGTCTTTCCAGGTTTTTAGAGCCAGTTCGGACTCCTTCACCAGCTGGTAGGCCAGTTCTCTACTGACCTCTGGCCCACGGCGCTTTTAATCTCGGTCCAGTGTTCAAGCCAGCATTGATCTGCTTTGCCTGCATAAGCAGGCTCTCTTCCCTGCTGTCCGGTCACTAAAACGACTACCTTGGTGCCTGTAACCTGCTCTGTTGCCTCTGTGCCAGCCTCTGTGTACCCGGCCCGATCATGTTGGAGTATATGCAGCAGAGTCAATACAAATTATACGTTAATAGATCTTGACAGATAAAGTGGAGCGATGTAAGGAAAAAAGTACAATTTTCAGTAACAAATTTTAACGATTTTTATAAAAATTAATATCTCTAAAACTAATAGTTGTATCGGTTTTGAAACTCAGATATTATTAAGTATATAGTTTAACAATTAAAGATAATAATATTAATAAAAAGCAAGAATTTTGAATTATAAAGATTTTAAAAAGCAAATTTACAAATTTAAATTAGTTTATAACTCGAGTCTGGGTGATTCTAATATTGGGTACCTCATACAGTGAGCATTTATTTTGGCTTTCCAGTAATAATGTAAAATATAAAACAAAATATTTATTACATAAAAAAAGTGAAAAAGTTTGAAATTACGTCAAAACTGCATGAATTTTGTGTTTTGGGCTCATAACTTGGCCAATTGTTACTTTAAAATTCTGAAATTTGTACGAGTTATATAGCTATTAAGAAAGTTCTGTTAGGAATCTAATTAAAACTGAGTGTTATCGTTTAAATTACAAATTAAAATTATTTAAAGTTAAATTTGAGGTTATGTTTTTAACTGCTCTATATCTCGGCTTCCACTCAACCTTTTTTAGGATCCAAAAATCATAACTCGGCTCCACCTGTGTTCGTTATCTCGTAGCCGCAATTGGAATTGCGCTGGCTCTTCTCGGTTTGCAGGGCACAGCCACGTGGTTTTGCTTAAGTTTTTCCAGTCTTCCGCTGCTCTCTGCAGGAAAATTCTGGAACCGCAAGCACGTGGAGTGGGTTCCGCGCTTCGAACTGACTTCCAGTGTGTTGGGGTCGTCAACAAAAAACCGGCGCCGCACAAACTGTCTTGAAATTCCAGTTTTCCGTCAACTTTACATCTTTTTCATTTTTGAAAATCTGTTTTCACCACTGAAAGGGCACAGCGCGCATCCAATGATATACACTTGTCACTTTTCACTTTATTGACCACTTTTTCGAATTTTTGAACGCGGAGCGCTTCAAAGCGTGGCGTCTCGACAACAGGCACGACGAGACTGGAAGTAGGGTTAGGTTAGGTTAGAAGAAGTTAGGGTTAGGTTAGGGTTAGGCAATAGGTTAGTTGAAGAAGAAGTAGTTAGGTTAGGGTTGTGTTAGGTTAGGTTAGCAGGCTAGGTTAGGTTAGGTTACAGAAGAAGAAGAAGTTAGTTAGGTTAGGTTAGGTTAGGTTATCGCCGCGCCGCACTGCATCCCGTGTGCGCCGCGGACAACAAACCGGCTGGCCACAACTGGGCAGTGGCCAGCACCACCAAGCCCCGACAGGAGGAGGCGGCGGAATGAAGGGGAGGCCTGGCCAGCCAGGTGCCCAAGCCCAGTGCTTGGCTGGGGGACTCAAATGGCCATCGAATAAAGATGATGGCCACGCTGAGCATCCTGCAGACACCTGAACCACTGCGCCAGAGCTCAGACCGGTTTCAGAGCATGGCGCAGTGGTCGATTCAGGTGGCCGTAAAGGAACCGTATTACGTTCCCCCGGCAATAATTCCGCCGGGGACCTGTCCGACACTGCGGCAGTGGTCTGTGGACTGCTGCGGGGTCCCTCAACCGAGGACGGGTGCGGTCCAGTTTGCCGGCTCTGTTGGGGAGAAATTGTTGTCGTTTCAGCGGCACTTTTCTCCCAACAGATTCTCGCCGACCCCCGAGGGCTACCCAGACCGATCAAATACCGATCCGTTCTTACGGACCTTCCTGTGCTGGAAGGTGGGGGATCTCAACGCTAAATCACCGGCTTAGTTCACCTGCAGACGCGGGAAGAACACTGGAGGAGTGGCCTGGAGGTCGGGCTGTTTGGTCTTAAACAGGGGTTCGCAACGATGTGTAGCCCGGAGCCCAGGGCGGGTCGATCGCTGATGGTCGCCTGCCAGCTCCCGCCCTGGCTCGCCGAATACAGGGCTGACAGCATCGGCAATGAGATCTCTGTCGGATCATCGTTACATCCGATTCAGGTCTCCGCCCTCTAGACACCTATACGGCTCCTGCTGGACCCCGAGGGACGACGGCCCCAGGTGGCGCCTCTCGGAAGCCTGGACCGAGAGCCGCTGGCGAGGCAACAGTGCGTCGTGCCCCAGCCCGATATTGTTGATGTGAGGGAGGCACAATGGCTCCGACGGTACTGTCACAGGTGTGACGCGTCGATGTCCTGGCCAAACGTCTCCCAAACGCTGCGTACTGGTGATCTTGAAATCGCCGCGTGATGCAGAGTTTGCATCGCGGCGCGGCGCCAGTACACCCAAGCACGGGCCGACGGCGCAGAGACCGGCCTGAGGTCGAATCGCCCGCCCTTTCAGCAGCAAAGATGGCTCAGTGGGAATAGCTGAGGCGATCGCCGTGGCTAGAGTGAGTTGTTGGCGGCGCGCAGACAGCGGACCTGTGGGGCGGCCCCAAATGGTAATGAACAGGCTTCCTGGGCCCCCACTCACCGAGAGTCTAGCGCAGATGGTAGCGTATGATCGCCGAGGCTTATTCCACAGCGAGAGATACGGCATCTTCGATGGTCCCAATGGCACGGATGAGGTCGACACAAACCCGAAGCGCCAGAAGTCAGCCCGGGAGAGTTCCGGTGTTCTTCTAAAATGTGGAGGGGCAACGCACCGCCCTGGGTCCCGATGGCATTCCGGGACGTTGCGCTGGCGCTGGCCCCAGGGGACGCCCCTGAAAGCCCAGAGTGAGGACGATGTTCTGCCCGTTCGCCCCGCCCATACCACAGGGAGGTGGAAGACAGGCAGACTCGTCCTCATCCAAAGCGAGGGCGTCCGGCGACCTCGCCCTCCGCCTACAGGCCGATCGTGCTGTTGGACGATGGGAAACTCTTGAGAATCGTGGCGGCTCGCATCGTCCAGCACCTGAACACGTCACGAACCAAAATTGGCGGAGCAGCATGGCTTCCGCAAGGGCCGGTCGACCGTCCATCACGCGGTGCTGCGGTCGTCCTGACGTAGATGCGGTATGTCCGGGTGAGGGTGTTTTAAGGTGTCACCGACATCGCCAACGCATTCAACACCTCCCCTGGCCTGCATAGCAAAGGAGGCGCCTGATACCACGGGTGCCTCTACCTGCAAAGGGTGATCACCTGTCGCATCGAAGTGTCAACCCAGCCGAGATGGGCTCCGGACCATCGAGGTAAACAGTGGAGTTCCACAGGGGTCGTGGTGTTGGGACCGCTTCTGTGGAACGTGGTTTGACTGCGCCATGTGAAAATATCGAGGGTGTCGACGTCATCATTGCGCGACGACACCTCGTCACCGCCCGCCTGTGGCACCACTTCGTAGGCTGCGATTTCGCCACCGCCGGGTCGCTCACACTGGGCGCATCCGGCGCATAGGACCAGAGGTGGCGCTTAGAAAATCCGGAGCCTCTTGGTTTTACGGGCCTCGAACGGCGCCACCTGCGGACGCCCACATAATTGTTTGCGGCGTCCGCGTCGACGCCGGGCCGACGATAAATTATCTGCCTAGTCCCAGACCGCCGATGGAAGTTTTATGCCCCATTTTGAGCGCCTGCGCTTCAGAGTGGCGAGAGGCGGCAGCCTTTTCGTGTGGGTGACTGCTCCCCACCGGGAGGACCCAGTAGCCCTGTCGCCGCCTGTAATGCCGGGGTCGGCAGGTCCATGGTCTCCTGCATGGGGCACCTGTGTGGGCCGACACCTCTGAAAGAGAGTACAGCAGTATTGGCGGAGGACCCAGAGGGTGTTGGTGATCCGGCCGTACGGGGCTATTTATCCATTCCGGCGAGGTGGCGTGCCTGATGGCTGGCTCCTTGCCCGGGACCCAGACGGAAATCCTCGCGTCACTCTTCTTCGGCGCGAGGAGGCGGAGGGTCTCGGGGCCGCAGGCCAGCCCCAGAAGAGACAAGGGGGCGCAGAGATGAATTGCGCCCTGCAATACAGGAGGGAGCGGGCTGGAGCACCAGCGCCGGCCGTCACATGCTGAAGCCATACGCCTGTGGCTAGCGTGGTGGCTGAAAGAGACACGGTTCCCCTAATATTCCGCGCGACGCAGGTTCTCTCGGACACGGCTGCTCTGGGAGGTACCTGGTGCCGCGTGGCCGGTAGGGAGCCTCTACAGAGGAGGCAAGCACCACTGTGGCGTATGTGCCGAAGAGACGGCCCAGCACGGCTGGAAGAGGCCCAGCTCAATGAGCAAATGCCGAGAGCTGCGTAGTATTGGCACGACCTTCATGCCTGTCAGTACGTGATGCTAGGAGAGCGAAAAGGTCGTGGGCGCCGTCCGTTTTTGCGAGGACGATGGCCCGGAAGGAGGCCGCGAAAGGAATGAGAGCGCCCTGCTATCCGTAGCGAAGGCCAGGCGCCGGGAAGAGCGGGCGTACGCGCGCAACCTCCCTGACATTGAGCCCCTGGGCGGCTGGCAAGAGGGGGTGCCCTCCGCCGCTCAGAGAAGGGCTCAAGAGGGTGCCGTGCTGTTTGTTCCGGCACGGCGCCTAGGCAGTGACGTTCCGCAGTCCCAACACCTGGAGAGAAGAGGCCTGAGAGGGTTGTCGCGCCGTGGGGTCGCCGATGACCGTAATCAGTGCCTGCGTCTCGCTAAAGTTTTAGGACAGGAGTAGTGAACAACCGTTGGTTTTTAGTGGGTATACCGGCTGCTCTATCTTGGTCCGGGGCCCATATTCCTTGCCAGTTCTCACTTGGCGGCGGGGAATCAGGCTGATTTTTCCAATCGCGCGCGTTAGGTTAGGTTAGGTTAGGTTGTGTTGAAGTTGTGTTAGGTTAGGTTGTGTTAGTTGTGTTAGGTTAGTTAGTTGTGGGTTGAAGAAGCAGGTTAGCCAGGTTGTGCCAGGTTGTGTTGTGCCAGGCCAGGTTGTGTCAGGTTGTGTTGTGCTGTACAAGTTGTAAGAAGCAGGTTGTGCTGTACAGGTTGTGCCAGGCCAGGCCAGGTTGTGTTGAAGTTGTGTTGTGCTGGTGCTGTGCGGTTGTGCTGTTGTGCCAGGCTGTGTTGTGCTAGGTTGTGCTGAAGTTAGGGAAGAAGAAGAAGAAAATAGGCCAGTTGTGTTGTGGAAGCTAGGCCAGGTTGTGTTGAAGTTGTGTCAGGCCAGGCTAGGCGAAATAGGCTAGGCTAGGGGCCAGGCAGGTCAGGCGAAGAAGCCAGTTAGGCTAGGTTAGGCCAGTTGTGGCCAGGGCCAGGTTGTGGCCAGCCAGGCCAGGTTGCCAGGCCAGGTTGTGCCGTGTCAGTTGTGGCCAGTATTGAAGAAGCCAGGCTGTACAGGTTGCAATAGGCCAGGCCAGTTTGTGTCAGGCCAGGCCAGCCAGGTCAGGCCAGGCTGTGCCAGGCCAGCCAGGCCGTGTTGCGGGCCAGGCCAGGCCAGGCCAGGCTGCGCCAGGCCAGCCAGGCCAGCCAGGCCAGGCCAGGCCAGGCCAGGCCAGGCTGCGGCCAGCCAGCTTGTACAGGCCAGGCCAGGCCAGGCCGCCAGGCCAGGCCAGGCCAGCTTCAGCCAGGCTGTGGCCAGGCCAGGCCAGGCTGTGCCAGCCAGGCCAGGCCTGCACAGGCCAGGCCAGGCCAGCCAGCCAGGCCAGCCAGTCAGGCCAGGCTGAGGCCAGCCAGGCCAGGCCAGGCCAGGCCAGGCCAACAGCCAGCCAGGCCAGCCAGGCCAGGCCAGGCCAGGCCAGCCAGCCGGCCAGGCCAGGCCAGGCCAGGCCAGCCAGGCCAGGCCAAAACAGGCCAGGCCAGGCCAGGCCAACAGGCCAGCTCAGGCCAGGCCAGCCAGCCAGGCCTGTGCTCAGGCCAGGCCAGGCCAGGCCAGGCCAGGTTGTACAGGTTAGGTTGTACAGTTGGTGGTTGTGGCCAGGTTGTGTCAGGTTGCAGTTGTGCCAGGTCAGGCCAGGCTGTGGCCAGGCCAGGCCAGGCCAGCCAGGCCAGGCCAGTGCTGGTGCCAGGCCAGGCCAGGGGCGGCCAGGCCAGGCCAGGCCAGCCAGGCCAGGCCAGGCCAGGCCAGGCCAGGCCAGGCCTGTGCCGTGCCAGGGGCCAGGCTGTACAGGCCAGTGGTCAGCCAGCTGCGGTCAGGCCAGCCAGGCCAGCCAGCCAGGCCAGGCCAGGCCAGGCCGCCGCCAGGCCAGGCCAGGCCAGGCCAGTCAGGCCAGGCCAGGCCAGGCCAGGCCAGGCCAGGCCAGGCCAGGCCAGGCCAGGCCAGGCCAGGCCAGGCCAGGCCAGGCCAGCCAGGCCAGGCCAGGCCAGCCAGGCCAGCCAGGCCAGCAGGCCAGGCCAGGCCAAAACAGCCTGCAGCTCAGGCTGCACAGGCCAGGCCAGGCCAGGCCAGCTGTGTTGCGCTGCGCTCAGCCAGGCCAGGCCAGGCCAGGCCAGGCCAGGCCAGGCCAGGCCAGGCCAGGCTCAGCCAGGCCAGGCCAGGCTCAGGCCAGCCAGCTGCCAGGCCGCCAGCCAGGCTCAGGCCAGCCAGGCCAGCCAGTCAGGCCGGTTGAAGAATAGGCCAGGCTGCCACGGCGGGGAATCCGTAAGCTGGATTTTTCCAACGGCAAAAAAAAAAAAAAAAAAAAAAAAAAAAAAAAAAAAAAAGGTTAGGGTTAGGTCTCTGAACAGGTTCGCTTTGTCGTGGTAGGGTTTCAGTACCGCGGCTTGGGCCAGCTGCGGGGGGAAGCTAAGAGAACCTGGTCAGCCTGAGTGAGTAAGGCCGGTTGTGGAGGAGGTTGGCCCGGCACGTGCAGTCAGCTTGGATGCGCCTGAGGCAAGGAGGGACGGCCAGGAGGTAGACGTGCTGCCCTTCTGGCCCTGCAAACCAGGTGAGTCAGTGGGGAAGAGGTGTGTTGGTATTCCGTGCAGGTCAGCTCTCCCCTACTCGCGACTAGTAGCCGCACCGCTGATGCGGTGGAGGGCTGTGAGAGGAGATTCGGCATGAGTCGGGATCTCTCCTCTTCTACGGCCGAAATGGAGCCAGCGGCGGAGCTTAACATCCGGGGCCGCTGGGGGCTGGGAGTTGTCCTGCGTGGTCAGGAACTCCTGAGCCCCATGGGTTTCTCGAGTACAGACTCGGGGGAGTTCAATTAACCACAGGGGCTGATGATTGCTGGCGGCGCTTAGTTCCACGCGCCCAGAGGGAGGCAGGCGGTCGTAAGGCCGAGATGGGCTGCTGCTTTATGGCCATCGCCGGTGGGGCCAGATGAGTGCAAAACGTCTTGCGACCCCACCTCAAAGGCGCTGTGGAAGGAACAACGTAGGTTTTTAATGGTGCGAGTCCGACATAACCTGTCTTTGCCCTCGCGAGGACGTGGTGGCGCGTAGGTATTTCAATGGCAAAAAAGTAAAAAAAAAAAAAAAAGAAGAAGAAGAAGTTAGGTTAGTTAGGTTAGTTGTTGTGTTAGGTTAATAGGTTAGGTTAGTTAGTTAGGTTAGGTTAGGTTAGGGCTAGTTAGGTTGTGTTAGTTAGGCTAGGTTAGGTTAGTTAGGTTAGTTTAGGTTAGGTTAGGTTTTTTTTTTTTTTTTTTTTTTTTTTTTTTTTTAATTATTCATTTTCCCCTGGCGAGTAGTTGCTGTGACTCCTCCTTGCAGTTTTTATTATGTATTTTCATTTCTTTTCTTAATATTTTTTTTCTTTTCTTATACTGTCACCCTCTTACTTTTACTATTTTACAATTTTGGTACGTTTTGTGTTATTTACATTACAATTCTTTTATATTGTTACTGCAAAGTTTTGCTATTCATTTCTATATAAAATACAAATACAATACCTATTTTTTACAATTTTGTACCACAATATGTGTTATTTATATTCCAATTTGTTCGTTACAATACATAAAGTCTTTATATTAATATATAAAAATACAATACAATACAGTTATAACTATATATTTATATCATAAATTAAATTTATTTTCATTTATTTTTTATTTTTCATTTACTATTTTATTATTTTAATACAATATTCAATAAATCATTTTTAGTTTGTTTGTTACATATGTTACTCAGATTTTCTAATCTCACTTTAGTCTCGGTTTTTGATTCCTTAAATTATGTCTGTTCCCCACAGGATTTGGGGCATTCTATTATTAGAGCTTGATTGATTGCCCTTTTAGCGTCGGGTCGTAGATACATCGATGGATTTTCCTTGCACTTGGCGCTTCAGGCACTGGCAAACCCCGTGTCCCGTTAGCAGTTGCGTGAGATGAAAGTTTGTTGATGTGGTATAAATTTGTATGCTGTATATATCGGTAGGAAAGTTTTTGTGGTCGCTGCTGTTTGTTCTTTCTTATCTTCTGGGTTCCATTCATGAAGAGGCCCTCTGATTTGCCTCTTCATGAACGAAACCGTTACCCTTCAGTCTGGTCTTGCTTTAATGTAATGCGGTACGTTTGGCTAGCTCATCTGCTCTCATTTCCGTTATGCCCATACGTGCTTCACCCAATACAGTGGAGACGATTTTGCCCTTGTTCAAGGTTCTGATGACGCGCTGTGCTTTCTTGTTGCTAGAGATGCTTCGCCCGCTGTTGCAGATGGTGTCTAGTGCAGCCTCAGAGTCGCTGAATATCCTGATGAGCCCTTACTCTTCCGCGGGCCATCGCTTTAGATAGCCAAGAGTTCGGCCGGATAGACGGCAGGTGGGACGACAGCTTGAGCTTTTTGGATCGGTTTCGAGTCCATTCTTCTTATATAAGTGAGAGAGCAGCCTGACTCTACCGAGCTTGCTGTCGTCCGTGTAAATTTGCCCAGATTAGCCAGGTGTTGATCGCTCGGTTATTCCAGATGGTCGTATCAGGTGCGGTTTCTGGTATGCGTAAAATAGTTACAGGTTAGTTAGGCCAGGTTAGGTTGTGTTGTGGCCAGTTAGGGAAGAAGAAGAAGCAGGTTGTGTTAGGTTGGTGGGTTAGGTTATGTTAGCGAAGCGAAGCAGGGTTAGGTTAGGTTAGGTTAGGCTAGGCGAAGTCAGGTTGCCAGGTTGTGCCAGGTTAGTTGTAACAGTTGTGTTAGGCCAGGCTGTGTTGTGTTAGGTTAGGAAGAAGAAGAAGAAGGGCCAGGTTAGGTTAGGTTAGGTTAGCCAGGTTGAAGCGAAGCAGGGTTAGGTTAGTTAGTTAGCTAGGTTGCCAGGTTAGTTAGTTAGTTAGGTTAGGCTAGTTAGGCTAGGTTAGGTTAGGTTAGGCTAGGCTAGGTTAGGCTAGGTTAGGTTAGTTAGGTTCTCCACATTCCGCGCGACGCAGGTTCCCTTCCCAGACACGGGCTGTTTCGAGTACCTGCGCTGGGCGTGGCCGGTGGTTTCCAGAGAGCGCCAACCACTCGTGGCGTATGCCGGAAGAGACGGCCTGGGCACGTGCCGGAAGAGTGTCCAGCCTGGGTCGAGCAAACGCCGAGAGCTGCGTAGTAACAGGGCACGGACCTTCGCTTCCGTCAGAAAAGGCAGTGATGCTTGAGAGCGAGTGTCGGGGCGCCGTCCCGCTTGCGAGGACGGAGGCCTGGAAGCGGAGGCCGTGAGGGACAGGAGGCCGAGCGCTCTGGCTATCCGGCAGAAGAAGGCCAGGGCGCCGAAGAGCGGCGTACGCGCGCACCTTCCCTGACATTGAGCTCCCGGGCGTACGGCAGGGTGCCCGCCGCCCAGAGAAGGGTTTGAAGAGGGCGCCGTGCTGTTTGTTCGCACGGCGCCTAGTGACGTTCCGCGTCCCCAACACACCCGGAGAGAAGAGGTCGAAAGAGCCGCGTCAGTCGCCAGATCACTGCGCCTGCGGCCCTGGCTACAGCGACATGAGAAAGGAACAACCGTTGGTTTTTTTTTAGTACCGCCGCTCCATGGGGTCCGGGAGTTCTGGCGATATCTCGCTGCCCTCACTTTGGCGGCGGGGAATCAGAAGCCGATTTTTCCAACGGCAAAAAAAAAAAAAAAAGGTTAGGCTAGGTTAGGCGAAGAAGAAGAAGTTGTGTTGTGGCTAGGAAGCAGGTTAGGCAGAAGAAGAAGAAGAAGAAGAAGAATAGGTTAGGTTGTGTTGAAGTTAGGGCGTAGTTGTGGCCAGGAAGCAGGTTAAAGAAAATAGGTTAGGTTAGTTAGCGAAGAAGGCCAGGGTTAGTTAGCGAAGTTAGGCGCAGTTGCCAGGTTGCCAGAAGCCAGTTAGCCAGGCCAGGCCAGGGTTAGGCTGTGGCCAGGCCAGGTTGTACAGGGTTGTGCCAGGCTGTGGCCAGGCCAGGTTGTGCCAGGCCAGGCCAGGCCAGGCCAGGCCAGGCTAGGCTAGGTTAGGTTAGTTAGAAGTACAGGTTATATAGGTTAGGTTAGGTTGTATAGAAGAAGAAGTAGGTTGTGTTTGTGTTAGGTTAGGTTAGGTTTTTTTATTGCTTATGACAACGTCTTCTTTACAACTATTCACATTAGAAAGCACATTGCTTTATATAATGCAATTTATTTTATTCACTTGAGAATATGTCCTTCATGGAACGCGATTGATACGTATTCACAGATAACATATCCCCTAATATAAATAATAATACTTATTATACATTACCTATTCATAAATATTAATATATTATCATTGTACATTTAAACTGTTTAGATATGGGACTTAGTATTAGGAGTGTTCCTGACATTATGATTTGATACATATTTGTCCGTTAACATATCCTATTACATCGTGTCAAACTGGTTAGTACAAAATAAAAGATATATATTCTACACCATACAATTATAAGTGGCCAAATCAATCTTGTACTATGATAACTAGCACATTTGATTACAATACTGAATTATATGTTTGTCTGTTAAAACTGTTGGGTTCTTGTTGCATTATTTTATTTGAGAGGTATCGGATAGACCTAAGATTTGATACATGTCTGTCCGGCAACATATTCCTAACACACATTATATTATACAGGTACATTTCGTATTCATAAATATTTTTATTATAATATTATACGTTTATAATTAAATGTTACATAAAATATGACAACTTGTTAGAAGTATATCTCCAGGCAGTACGCTATTTGATACATATCTGCCTGGCAACATATCTTCCCTTTACACGTTATGCAATATATACTATACTACATTTCGTATACTAAATATTTTTATTCTAACATTATACGTTAATAATTAAAATACTATATTTAATATGACAACTTAGTTAGGGAGCAGGCTCCAGACAGTACGCTGATACATAACTGCCTGGGCAATATATTTCCTCATTACATTGTATCACCTATTTTACATATATATTTATCAATATTATTTAAATAATACACTAATTTAAATAAATCTATTCTGTTTTGCAGAGATTATGTTCGGCAGACTATGATTTGAGTTACGTCTTCCGAGTAATATTCTCCCATTACATTTACAAGGTTATAGATATACAATTGAACATTATAATTCACAGGCCAGGCCAGGCCGGCCAGTGGCCAGGCCAGGCCGGTGGCCAGGCCAGGGGCCAGGGCCGGCCAGGCCAGGCCAGGCCGGCCGGCCGGCCAGGCCAGGCCAGGGCCGCCGGCCGGCCGGCCACCAGGCCGGGCCAGGCCAGGCCAGGCCAGGCCAGGCCAGGCCAGGCCAGGCCAGGCCAGGCCAGGCCAGGCCAGGCCCGGCCAGGCCAGGCCAGGCCAGGCCAGGCCAGGCCAGGCCAGGCCAGGCTGGTGGCCAGGCCAGGCCAGGTCAGGCCAGGCCAGGCCAGGCCAGGCCAGGCCAGGCCAGGCCAGGCCAGGCCAGGCCAGGCCAGGCTGCCAGGCCAGGCCAGGCCAGGCCAGGCCAGGGGCCAGGCCAGCCAGGCCAGGCCAGGCCAGGCCAGGCCAGGCCAGGCCAGGCCAGGCCAGGTCAGGCCAGGCCAGGCCAGGCCAGGCCAGGCCAGGCCAGGCCAGGCCAGGCCAGGCCAGGCCAGGCCAGGCCAGCCAGGCCAGGCCAGGCCAGGCCAGGCCAGGCCAGGCCAGGCCAGGCCAGGCCAGGCCAGGTCCAGGCCAGGCCAGGCCAGGCCAGGCCAGGCCAGGCCAGGCCAGGCCAGGCCAGGCCAGGCCAGGCCAGCCAGGCCAGGCCGGCCAGGCCAGGCCAGGCCAGGCCAGCCAGGCCAGGCCAGGCCAGGCCAGGCCAGGCCAGGCCAGGCCAGGCCAGGCCAGGCAGGCCAGGCCAGGCCAGGCCAGCCAGGCCAGGCCAAGGCCAGCAGGTTAGGTTTTTTTTTTTTTTTTTTTTTTTCCTGACATAGTGGATCAGAGTCCCTTGGAGTTTTTGTTTTATTTTGCAATTTTGTTCTTTTGTACTATTTTCTTTTATTTACTTTATGTGTTACAGTTGTTTTTCTTATTTTATTATAGTTTTAATTTTGTTTTTACAAATTTATTTTTTCATTTGTACCAGTTTTTATTTACAATATAGTTTTACTTTTGGGTACTCCACCCGGAAGCCATCACCATTGCAGATGTTTTATTTCTATTCTATTTTACTATACTATTTTACTAATTATTGCCACCTTATATATAACTTAGAGATAATAACACAGAAATAACTATTCTAGTCTTACCTATTTGTTAAATGTACTGATATGGCTACGACATATTGTCCAATATGTGTCCCAAACTCGATCTCTACTTTGTTATTTACGTTAAACATCTTTGTAAATTTTTGAAGGCTTGACCAATGTATGTTTTTATATTCGCCAGATCTGATGCGATAATTTGACTTCGGTTTCTACTTTTGTCGAAACCCAAGAGCAGTGGGCCCAGATCGAGTTCCTTAACTGCGTGGTAATTTGCCGGCCCGACCATCTCAGCAATACGCCATTGATGATCTTGCCAGATTGTCCCACTTCCTACGCAAGGCATCTGAGTTGAATGGGGTCCCGCCGCGCCTTTGCTCTCGTGCAATTTGCACGTAGGCGTCCCTCCAGCTAACCATTCCGCACACTGCTCCTGAGGTGTGGGCCTCGCAATGGCTGCACGCGTCGATTGACCCAGTGCAAGTCTTTCGGTGCCCATACCCCAGGCACCGGAACACTGCACGAGGGGACTGATCAGCTGGACACGTTGCATGTCAACGTGCACCACACCGTTATCGGTTATTCGCCTCAAGCCTGGGGTGATACTGCAAGACAATGCGATGTATGGGTTTTGGTCCTTCTATATTTACTCCATTTCCATCTCTTCCTTTCCCATTCCCTTCCACAGTCCTTGTTTTGCACTTCGTGCTTTAACCATCTCCCTCGTCCGTGTTATAATTCATTACATCTTTCAGTATTATGAGGGATCTTTATTTTACCCTTCGACTTTTAGTGTTTTTCCGCCCTTCAACCTTTCTTTCACTTCTTTAATTCATCTTTCGTACCACATCCCATATTATTTTCCATTCACTCTTTTATTCTGTCAACTTCAGACCCGCTCTTTGCGTTCACTGTCCTCTTATCTTTTATTACCCGTTCGCCTGTATCATTTTCATCAGTGGATGGACGGCGACCGAGTGGTGCCATGTATTGCGGTGCTCGTGCGCCAGCCGTCACACCCGCATGTCTGTTCTGATGTTTCCCTTTTTTTCATTTCTTTCCCTCAGTTTTTCCATCTCGCTAGCATGCTCATTCAATGACTTGTATGACTATCTATTTTTTTCTTCCATACTTTTCACTAATTCTTTCAATTCTTTCATCTCCCAGTTTTCTTTCGCTATCCTTTTTCGCTCGTTTCTACATTCATACTTTCCATTCCTTCACATCTTTTGCACTTAGTTATTTTAAGTTCAATCCCTTCTTTATACCGGCTTTTAATATCACTTCAGTTGCGTGATAGTTCGAGGAGGTCAAGAACTTGCCGCAACTTCTTCGCCCTGTTTGTCTTCCTGTGGGAGATTTCCAGATGTTCCTGCGCCTTTATTTAGTGATGCTCTTTTATTGTTGGGGTTGGTTGTTTTCACTTTGGTGCTCACTTTTGGTGAAGTTGGTTTTGCTGGTTGTTCTCCTTTTCCCATTCTCCCACACTCCTTTCCTTACACTCCTTCCATCTCTACTTCAGCTTAGGAAGAAGAAGGACCAGCCTCCCTCCAAGGCCTGGAGACGCCTGCCTGTTTTGTTTTCATGACCTTAGTCGATACTTTAGCTCCAAACATGTTTATTTTAGAGGGAAAACGTCAACACTATATAATTGTAAATAATTTGGTAAGTTTGTATAAGTTGTAAATATGTATGAGAAATTGTAGAAAATATAAGTCAAGAAGAATATATAATATAAGCGTCAAGAAATTACTATTTATCTTAAATTATTTAAGACGTCTAATATGTCCAATTTTTGTCGTCTTCAAAATTTTTTCAGCTTCCAAAAAGTAGAGAGTTATTTGATGCGAAGAATTGTTTGTAAACGTCAAAAGTAGAGATTAAGGATCTTTCGTTAAAGATAAAATTTCAATAAAGAAAAATTTTTCCTAGGTATACAATTTTACAAAAATTTTGTAAGTCTATATAACATTTATACAAAATAATTTTTGTAAAATGGCTGCACCTCAAAGTGGTGGCGAGCAATGCTAAACACAATGCGAAAAATAACTGATACGACAATAGTGCCCGAGTTAGGAGATTTTAAAATCTTTCTGGTTTGACGGGCACTATTTTTAGGTTATCAGTATCTCACTGAGTTTCAGCACCGGAGGTGCAGCCAGTTTGTGGGTCAGTGTTGAGAGATATTAGTGCCGAAGTAGAGTTTTGACACTTGTTGGCTAGAGCGTCCGTTTGGGCCAGGTTGGTAGATCTCGAATATTTAAGACTCTCCACCAAAACCTCAACTCTATGACCTTCAGTTATGAGATATTGCTGTTGAAAGAACTCTATGTAGAGTTTGTTCAGCTACCTCGACTTTATATAGTACGATTATATAATAAATTTTGAGGATGGGGCTCACCAAAATTTTGAATCTACTTGGACTTGTAAATTACAGTTTCGGATTTTCATAACAATTTAAAAATTTTCAAGTCCAAAATCGATTATTTTTAAAATTTTAAGTCCAAGATCAACTAATTTCTAAAAATTTTAAAGTCCAAGATTATTACTTTAAAATTTTACAAGTCCAACATCAACTAATTTCTAAAATTTTACAAGTCCAAGATTATTATTTTAAAATTTTCAAGTCGCTTTTGTTGAAATTTTCCCATGTGACGTCAAGCGTACGGTCGTCGCCCCACGTCACGACGTCGATGATGCGATGACGCGTTGCTCACCCAGGACTTAGAAAATTTCCAACTTTGATGGCCTGTAATCTGCCGTTTAGGTCCGATTTACACTATTTTTTCAATGCGAACATTTATTTTACGAAAAACTAATATTATATTAAAAAATATATATAAAATATTAAACGACAAAAAGGAAAAAAGTTTTAAATTACGTAAATTTCTGTAATAATCACTAAAATGGCTATATCTTTCGCCATTTTTAGTCCTAAAATTAGAATTTTCAGTGTTTGTTCCTAGTATCCTATATTTTATATTTCTACAATAAAACTATATGCTATCGCTAAAATTTAAAATTATAATTAATTAAAGTTAAAAGTTCTATGTAATTTTGAAAAGTCTATAAAACATCCCACTCAACTTTTTCAGATCCGAAAATGCCCTGGCTCCTCCCGTTCCTTCACTTTGACGCTGCTGGTGATCCGCTGCGGGTCCGGTTCAGAGGCACGCCACGTGGTATTGTTTTGGGATTTTCCCGCCGTTTCAGCGGAAAATCCCAAACTCGGCAAAACGTGGGGTACGAGGGCACCCGTAGAAAAGTTGGGTCGTCGATCACTTTGGCGCCGCACCAAAAACTGGTGAAAATTCAGTTTTTCGTGATAACTTCACTAATTTTTCACCAAAATCACTTATTTATACATCGTTGTTAGGGTCCCGTCGTAACGATTCCAACGGTATATCGCACTTGTATGTACACTGAAAATACCACCACTTTGAATTTTAGTGCGGAGCGCGTGAAAACGTGACACTCTAGGAACGCAACCCGACCCGGCACCGGGCTGGGGTTGGTTAGGTTGCCAGGTTAGCCAGGCAGGCCAGGTTGGCCAGGGGTTAGGGGCCAGGCCAGGCCAGGCCAGGTCAACCAGGCCAGGCCAGGCCAGGCCAGGCCAGGCCAGGCCAGGCCAGCCAGGCCAGGCCAGGCCAGGCTGGGCCAGGCCAGGCCAGGCCAGGCCAGGCCAGGCCAGGCCAGGCCAGGCCAGCCAGCCAGGCCAGGCCAGGCCAGGGCCAGGCCAGGCCAGGCCAGGCCAGGCCAGGCCAGGCCAGGCCAGGCCAGGCCAGGCCAGGCCAGGCCAGGCCAGGCCAGGCCAGCCGGTCAGGCCAGGCCAGGCCGTGGCCAGGCCAGGCCAGGCCAGGCCAGGCCAGGCCAGGGCCAGGCCAGGCCAGGCCAGGCCAGGCCAGGCCAGCCAGGCCAGGCCAGGCCAGCCAGGCCAGGCCAGGCCAGGCCAGGCCAGGCCAGGCCAGGCCAGGCCAGGCCAGGCCAGGCCAGGCCAGCCAGGCCAGGCCAGGCCAGGCCAGGCCAGGCCAGGCCAGGCCAGGCCAGGCCAGGCCAGGCCAGGCCAGGCTTCAGGCCAGGCCAGGCCAGGCCAGGCCAGGCCAGGCCAGGCCAGGCCAGGCCAGCGGCCAGGCCAGGCCAGGCCAGGCCAGGCCAGGCCAGGCCAGGCCAGCCAGGCCAGGCCAGGCCAGGCCAGGCCAGTGGGCCAGGCCAGGCCAGGCCAGGCCAGGCTGGTGCCAGGCCAGGCCAGGCCAGGCCAGGCCAGGCCAGGCCAGGCCAGCCAGGCCAGGCCAGGCCAGGCCAGGCCAGGCCAGGCCAGGCCAGGCCAAAGGGCCAGGCCAGGCCAGGCCAGGCGGCCAGGCCAGGCCAGGCCAGGCCAGGCCAGGCCAGGCCAGGCCAGGCCAGGCCAGGCCAGGCCAGGCCAGGCTTGTCCAGGCCAGGCCAGGCCAGGCCAGGCCAGGCCAGGCCAGCGCCAGGCCGGCCAGGCCAGGCCGCCAGGCCAGGCCAGGCCAGGCCAGGCCAGGCCAGGCCAGCGGCCAGGCCAGGCCAGGCCAGGCCAGGCCAGCCAGGCCAGGCCAGGCCAGGCCAGGTCCAGGGGCCAGGGGCCAGGCCAGGCCAGGCCAGGCCAGGCCAGGCCAGGCTCGGCCAGGCCAGGCCAGGCCAGGTTGTGGCCAGGCGGGTGGCCAGGCCAGGCCACGGGCCAGGCCAGGCCAGGCCAGGCCAGGCCAGGCCGGCCAGGCCAGGCCAGGCCAGGCCAGGCCAGGCCAGGCTGTCAGGCCAGGCCAGGCCAGGCCAGGCCAGGCCAGGCTCAGGCCAGGCCAGGCCAGGCCAGGGCCAGGCCAGGCCAGAGCCAGGCCAGGCCAGGCCAGGCCAGGCCAGGCCAGCCAGGCCAGGCCGGGCCAGGCCAGGCCAGGCCAACAGCCAGGCCAGGCCAGGCAGTTGTGCTTGGTGGCCAGGCCAGGCCAGGCCAGGCCCCAGGCCAGGCCAGGCCAGGCCAGGCCAGGCCAGGCCAGGCCAGGCCGCTCAGGCCAGGCCAGGGGCCAGGCCAGGCCAGCCAGGCCAGGCCAGGCCAGGCCAGGCCAGGCCAGGCCAGGTCAGGCCAGGCCAGGCCAGGCCAGGCCACCAGGCCAGGCCAGGCCAGGCCAGCCAGGCCAGGCCAGCCAGGCCAGCCAGGCCAGGCCAGCCGGCCACCAGGCCAGGCCAGGCCAGGCCAGGGGCCAGGCCAGGCCAGCCAGGTCAGGCCAGGCCAGGCCACCA